>JARVGV010001153.1:11438636-11455310 GCA_031762435.1 Hypsolebias longignatus | reverse complement strand
CATAGCTGAATGATACAAGATATATATGTTGTGCCATTTTATGCAAAGTTCAAACATCATGTCAGTGGGGCTTTAACTGTAACATTCCCCTTGACCTTTTATGTGATGGAAAATGAGCAGAAAAGATGCCAATGTAATGTAAAATATATATATATTTTCTGAAATGGACAAAAAGACATAAATCAAATATTAATTTTTACAAATGTATGTGTAATACAAAGTGTGTCAGACGGTTACATATTTCCACAACAGTGTTTGTAGCTGCTTTTTGAGACAGTCAGAGCACATACACGAATTGTGTTCATGTTTGCACAATTGACGCTGGACTCTAACCCTCCACGTTGGATGCTGGCTCAGTCTGCCGGGAGGGGATAAGAAAGACAAGCCTTGCTTTTATAACAAAAATAAATTGCACAATGTCTATTAGATTTTTTTTTTTTAATGACTGGGAGAATTATCTGCCGTTCAAAGCAGCATCAAAACCAAAAGTAAAACACGGTCAAAGCATATTTGATTATGTGACTCTTTCCCTCAGTCATATTGATCCAGTTGGGCTTTTTTTGTTTCAGCTGTTGCTTGATTTTAGCGATAACGCAGTTTAGATGCCTTTTCATGACAAGCATTGACAAGAACAATGGTCTGCCTCTGGAGAAACTCTGAGACGAAACTGTAACAGAAGCCAAGGCATGCTGAAACACGGGAGATAACGTTAAATTACCGGTTGCTGGGGAAAACACACGTCTCAGAGTAACCATGGTGTGAGACTACATGTAATTATTATCAGTGCTGTGTGATTTCAGATGGGTAAATAGGCTATTTGCTCTGAATAGATGTGAAGACAAATGTCTTCAAACGTTGCTTATTCGTCTGTAGTTTTGGAAAGTGTTCAATGAAAACAAAAATGGACATGTTTTGCATTTTTGTCTTTAACTGTTTATTTTTTTATAACTTACTTTGTACATAAATTACAAAAAAAAAGGCCAGTTTCCTTTCACAACAGAGTAAAAACAACAGTTATATACATGATTGAAAAGTGCATGGTTTTGTTTTGTGTTTTTGTATTTAGCAATAAATATTGAGTTGTTCATATTCACACAGTTTGATTCAATTCAGTCCAAGATGTTTAAGCTTCGTGAGCTTTTATGAATCACACAGGTAGAGCGACAAGGCCAGGGTACTGTTAAATTCTGTCTAAAGAAGTGGAGGTTGACTTAGTAGGCATCAATAAATGACTGATAGAGAGACATGAGCTGGGCCTGGAGGTCTTGGGCGTAGGGGTCAAGCTTTTCTCTCAGATCCTCAGCGTAGGGAGCCACCATTTGTTTCACCAAACTGGCTCTTTGACTCAGCTCAACTTGGACCTTCTCGGTCAAGGGGGTCACACTTCTCTGGAAATTCTCCAAATGCTGGTCCACCTTCTGCTTCAGGTCATCAGTGTATGGTCCCAGTTGGGCCTGCAGGTCCTTCACACTCTTCTCCAGGCTGATCTTCAGCTCCTCGCTCTTCTGCATTAAAGTGGACCTCAGGGCCTCAGAATCCAGAGAGTCAGCGTAGGGGGCCAGCTCCTGCTTGAGCTGCTCCACTCTCTGCTGGATCTGGGCCTTCATGTTTTCAGTGTAAGGCTCCAGTTTGTCCCTGACAGAACTCAGCTCTTGGGTGAGTGTACTTTTCAACATATCAGCCTCTGTGGTGATCTTGTTCATGAGATCCTGAGCTGCAGGGGAGATCTGCTCCTGCAGGGTGACTGCATACTTGCTAGCCAAGTCGGTACTTTCTGTCAGGCGGGTGCTGGAAGACAAAAATAAGATGTTAAAAAAACAAAAAAACATAATGGGTCACCACAAGTCTGTTACAGTAAGTAACACTACATACTTGATTTTCTGTCCAATTGGTGATTCCCTGATCATCTGCAGGGTATCATCAGCCGTCTGTGTTGCCTTGGCGATGTAGTCCCAGAAAGCATCAGTTAGAACTTCCAGCTGGGGCTTGGGTGCATCAGCATAGAAGAGGTTGGCATTGCAGCCTATACAAAAAGGAAATTACCGGAGTGATGAACGGGCCTATTTGCGAACTGTTAATTCATATTGTTACATATTTTATCTTCATTTCAAAACTTACCAGAGAGCACCGCAGCAGCTAAGATCACAAACACCTTCATGACTGTGAACTCCTGTAACAGACAAATTAACGTTAAAATCTGCATTAACATAGGCCGTTTGAAAATATTGTTTCAAATTCTCTGCTGTTCTCACCTGCTTTAGGCTTGTGTTTCTTTCAGGCTGTAATGTGTTAGTGACTGTGTGCGGCGGCTTCTGCCATGTATTTATAGTGAAGTCAGATGACAGTTGTAGTTACGAGCCCAAAGTCCAGGAGTTCCTGCCATGCTGTCACAGCAGCTCTTTTTTTTCCCTCATATCTGCTGTTGCTCCTGAATGTTATCACAAGACCGCTGGATTTTTAGAAACACTCATACATAATATGTCTCATTTCCTAACAAATACTATCAATTCTCCTTTGACCCCACCCCCACCACCACCAAAACGCTTTAATAAGATCTGCACTTTAATTACCTCTCCACGTAGTCCAGCCTTACCAGATAATTCAAGATAATCCTGGATGCTTCAACTAGTGGACTTTGTCATGGGATGGATAGTAAAACTTGAAACTATACTCTTTCTTTGTTTAAATAAATTAGACATTATGTATAGTTTAATGAGACTGTTTTAAATTTAATTGGACTTTGTGAACTTTGGTTGCTGTTAATTTAATCCTAGTCATTTTTCCTCGTTGAAACAAGACTGGATTTTTCTTTAAATGGTGGAAATCTGCAAATGAGGGTTATCCCACTTCCACTTACCCTTAGGATGAATGACGTATTCTAATATAACAAGCATCTGCCATGGACCACATTTGCTCAAACAATAAAAGTTGAAATGTTCCATATATTTTTATTTAAAAGAATGTTTTTAATGTTTCAATCATCCCATTGAATTTTTCTATGAATAAATATGGTCACAACTTAGATACAAAACACAAATCAAACAGACAAAACATTTAAAATAGTGCTTACTTTTTGAACTGCACTATGGTTTGTTTGGTGTGAACCAGAAGCTACTTTGTCCCTCTGAGGCTGACGGTGATGGAATCTACTAACCTTTGGCCAGACAGATACATACAGTTGATGAACATTGGCATGACACAGAAACAAGGACTGTTGATTACTGTAATGTTTGTTGGCAAAGTGATAAGAAAAAGCAAAGTTTAAGATGAAAGAATAAAATCAGGGACACTAAAGGGGCAGCTCTTGTATTTTTGTATCAGAACTATGAAAACAACATGTATGTGATTACAGTCAAATATAAAGGGGTGATTAAAGGCTGACTTTATGGATTTTGTTCTAATCCAATAATAATGAAACACATTTTACGTATAAGTCTAGAGATCATCTACAAGCTCATTTTTTAAATAAATCAACTGTTACCAGATTACTGGGCTGGTAAACACCATTGCATAAGGGTATGTATTTGTATGTATGGAACAAAATGGACTTGTTCATATGTGTTGCATTGATTTTCTGGCACAAGATCTCAGTAGGAGCAGAAGGGTGAGGCAAGGTGACAGCAAAGCACTACCTCTTGGACTTTGGGATCATTGCTGTTTGGCTTGCTATATAAGCTGCAGAATCTCACCAGCTGAGCACAAGCACAACCAAGTGGATTTCCAGAGACACTTGCAAGCTCAGGTAAGAAGAGGAAATGAGAGGACCCAAACTGTTCTACTGACTGGTGACTAACTGCTCTGTGCTTGTCTTAGGGTCCAAGAGCCATGAAGGTCCTCGCTGTGCTCGTCCTAGCTGTTTTTACTGGTGAGTATGTTGGGAATACAGTATATTATTTTACCTTGAAGGCTCCTTTACCATGCACTCCTGACATATTTGTAAGATTCCTAAACTGATTTTCTGCCTGCCCAACAGGCTGCAATGCCAATCTCTTCTATGCTGATGCACCAAAGCCCCAGCTGGAAGTGATGAAAGATGCTTTCTGGGACTATGTTGCAAAAGCCACTCAGACAGCTGATGACACCCTGCAGATGATCAAAAAGTCTCAGATTGGCCAGGACATCAGGTAGACCACCCACAAAATTTAGATGGCTAAATAATACTTGATAATATTTAGTATAATGTGGAGACTAACTGCAAACACCATTGTCCTGCTTTTGTTTTCTTGTCCCCTTTCTTATCTAGCACCCGTCTGACAGAAGGTGCTGACATGGCCAACCAGTATGCCATCACACTGCAGGAGCAGCTTCCTATTGGAACCCAGGATATGATCAACAAATTCACCACAGAGGCTGAAATGCTGAAAGAACGTGTGACCCAGGAGCTCAACACAGCCCGGGAGAAACTGGAGCCTTACACCGAGAACATCAAGACCCAAATGCAGCAGCGAGTGGAGCAGATCAAACAGGAGCTGGCCCCATATGCCGACTCCCTGGACGCCGACACCCTGAGGACCACGCTGATTCAGAAGAGTGAGGAGCTGAAGGCCAGCGTGGAGCAGTCTGTGCAGGAGCTGCATGAGCTGGTGGGACCATACGCTGACAACCTGAAGGAAAAGTTGGAACCCCATCTGGAGGAATTCAAGCAGCAAGCGATCCCCGTGACCGAGAGAGTCCAGAGCGAGCTCACACAGAAAGCCCAGCAAGTGAGAGACATGGCTGCTCCCTATGTTGAAGATCTGAGAGAGAAGCTGGACCCGTACGCCCAGGACCTCAAGGATCGTCTCACCACCCTTTATGAATCCTACATCAAAACCAACTAAGTCAAACTCCAGGTGCCACTGAACCAAAAAAACTGTGTCAAATAAAACCAAATTCTCTTCTCCCCGACCCCAGTAACACGTCCTTTTCAGTAGCATCAACTCACCTTTCTTGAAAGTTGTGATTATTGTTAAATGTACCTGCGTTGTCAAAAACGTTAAGACATAAGTTAAAGTTGGTCTGTGACCACACGTTGTATTGTGGAAAATAAAGTAAAAGCAATATAAGCTATGTGCTTTGTGTGCTTTTTAAACTGTGATTAAAAATGTACAAGTGTCTTCAAAATAATTTATCTCGAACCGTGCAAGAATGACAGGGTAATTTTATCACAATTAATTTCAAACATTTATTTTATACATTAGCTGTTGCAACTGTACACCGAATACTTGTCGACTCTTCAGCATTTATGAACAAGTAAAAAGTATATATAGTGTGTGAAATAGTATAATATACTATAACCTAAATTACAAAAAAGTTGGGCCATTGTGGAAAGTGTCACAATGATTTGGACATTTTGTAAACCAAAATGTTATTCTCAAGTACCAAAATAAACAAACTTATTACTAAAACTAAGAAATTGTTTCATTTTCAGGAAACAATGAATGGGCCATTTTAAATTTCATGTAAGAAAAACATTTTTTAAAAAGTTGGAATTGGGCAGCTAAGGCTGTAAGTGGTATGAATGAAAAAACATCTAGAAGAACATTCTGCAATGCATTAGGTTAATTAGCTGTAGATCATTAAGAAATCTCGGCAAACAAAAAGTATGAATCTCTCAGAGGTAGTGATATTTCTACGTTTATGCCATGTTTACATGTGATTGAACTCTGGAAACATTTGCATTTTTCTGATGTTGATTGTGAAAAGAAATATGTGTTTACACGCTTGTTGAATCTGTTCCATGCCAGGTCAGTGGTTGGCGCTGTGATTTTTATATTTCAATGACATGTGTAGGTGCAAAGGTACTTTAGTCTTGAGCACGACAGCGATTACATCCACATGGTGAATGTACAATCGCTCGTTTGGACCAAAGATGAGTCTGGGTTGCTCCTAAAAACAGTGAGAAACACAAACAGCACTCTGTTTTAAATCAAATCACCAGCACTGCTGTTCATCTACTTGCACAAGTACAGAAAAAACATTGACCACAACCATGCACTTGCACAATTTTACATCAATTCAGGCCGTTTTCAAAACCATTTTCAAAAATTCAATGTTTTGTAGATATGTTGCTGCCTTGTGAAATATGATTTAATGAGTTTTGCAAATCCACCCATCCATTATATTTTACCTGCTTCTTCCCGCTCAGGTCACGGGGTCACCAGGCGGTACCCATATGCAGCAGTCACTGTGTGACAGGTGGGGTACACCATGGACAGGTCTCCAGTCACAAAGACACGTAGAGACAAACAACCATTCACTCTCTCACGCTCACCGAGGGACAATTTAGAGTTACCAATCAGTCTAACATGCATGTTTTTGGTCTGTGGGGGGAAACTGAAGTACACGGAGAAAACACACACATACACGGAGAGAACATGCAAGCTCCACCCAGAAAGGCCCTTCCAGCTGTGATTCGACCCATTGACCTTCTCACTGAGAGGCGGCAGCTCCATCAACTGTTCCACCATGCTGCCCAGTTTCACAAATAATTACATTAAATTGTATTTATATTATACACAGCATTTCAACATTTTTGCATTGTGGTTGTAAGTTTAATCCAACAAAACAAATGATACAAAGTACTGGCATAAGTTTTTTATAATCAAAATTAAAATCAAGTTTTCAAGATTAGATGCCAGCAATAAAACTCAGAATACCCAGAAATAACCCAGAAATGGGCAGGTGGATCCTTCTTTAAAAATATATATATATATTAAAAAATTAAAATTAAAATAGACATTTACTGCTGAGATGGGTGGCACAGTGCCACAGTGCTTAGAGCTGTGGCTTCACAGCAAGACGGTTACAGGTTTACCCCCTCCCTTTCTATGTGCAGTGCATGTTCACCCTTTTGACGTGTGGGTCACTCTGTTTTTCTCCCACAAACCAAAAAACATGCATGTTGGGCTAATTGACGAACCCAAACCCTCCCTAGGTGTGAATGAGAGCATGAATGGTGGTTTCGCTTGACTCGCCTGACTGAGAAAAGCAGCACTAGCTCTCCCACAACCCAGAAATTAAAACGAAATGGACGGATGAATAGATGATGATCTTGGATGTGTTTGGCCACAATTTTTTTTTAAACTATCCAAAACATATATAAAACAAACAATTCAAATAAAACAGTTAGTGACAAAGTTTTGTTGTATTTTGTGCAGTAAAAATGAAGCTGCCCATTTTAAATGACGTAAAAATAGCAAGTTTAACTTTGACCACAAAAGCTGAAGCAGATTTTGCGGCTGTTGTTGTTGACGTAAAATCATAAATTATAAGATCAGCTACATAACATTTAGCTTAGTAAAACAAGCTGTTAGTGATTTGACACATGATGAAGTTAGTCTCATACAATTATCACAAATGTTTTTTCTTACCCTTACAAACACACTTATAAATAGTTATGTGACCATAACTGCAATTTGACCAACATCCAAATTAACAAATATAATGAAGGAGCAAATTGTGAAAGACTAAAACAAACGGTTTCATGGTTGACTCATTCACACAACACCACGTGCGTTATGTGCAAATGTGAGCAGCAAGGTGATTCTAAGAACGTCCAATCACGGCACAGAAAGTGGCGTGATTGTGGGTGACACCACTTTTCCTGTTAGTTTGGCATCAACTTACAAAAAGGCTCCTCCTTCCACTCCCCCCTAAGACTGTGGATGTGGGGACAGGGCATGTTGGGGTTTGTTCTTACAGGTCTGAAAGTTCATAAACATCCTGCTTCTACTTTTATTTTTTTAATTCATTTTGTTTTTTGTGCCTCTGAAGCTGCAGAGAGATTACTCCCGCCCTGCCGTACCCAGTGGCAAACAACATTCCTGTGTTCTTACCCCCCAGCTGTTCTGGGATCTGCACAGTTAACCCTCCACATACAGAGCATCATGCACATGCACACTGCAGCTCTGCTCTCCATTGTTTTCATGACGTTTTTGTAAGTTCACATACATGTAAACGTTCTTTGCATCATTATTTGAACAAATTCTTATTTGGCCTTTTTGCTGTTGTTACACTTTTACTCAATTTTCTTGCTCTTGTACAAGAAAACTATTATAAATGAATGACTACGAGTTACAAACTTGTGTAAAGGAAATAACTAAATAAAGTACGCTTTTTGAAGTTGGACAAAAAAAAAAAAAAGGATTATGGACCAGGGTTATTCAAAAAAAAAAAAAAAAAAAAAGGATTATGGACCAGGGTTATTCAGCTGGCGGCCCAGGGGCCAAAGCAGGCCCACGGATGAACTCGTTCCGGCCCACCAGTGGGTTCATTTTTAAGTAAAACTAGATTTTAAACCATAAAACAAACTTTTTTAATGCCAATAACTGCTGGATGTTTAGCCCCTGAGCTCTTGGCTCTCAGTAACTGTGGCCCCTTGAGCAAATTAGTTGAATAATAATGTGAGGCAAGCAGTTTGCAGTACAGTTGAAAATAAAAAGCAATTTTGTACAAATTTGAAAACTAACAAAATAACTTTAAAACATTACCCTTTTATACAAAGTTTGTTTTCTCAGTCATCCAGGTATATAACAACAAAAAAGGTTGAATCATGTCATCTGGACTTTGTTTTTTTGTTAAAAAGAAACGTTTCGCCCCTCATCCAAGAGGCTTTGTCAATCTGAGGACTAGCCATCTGGTATATTTTACTTGTATCAGTAATTATTGAAAGGAATTTCGTTCCACCTCATGTACCACATGAGATGGAAATGACAATGAAAGTGAATTGAACTTGAAGTATGTTTGTTGCTATTATAAAAAAAATTTTGGCAACATGGTTGTATAGTGGTTAGCACTGTTGCCTCACAGCAAGAAGGTCCTGGGTTTGATCCCGGTTTGTACCTAGGGTCTTTCTGTGTGGAGTTTGTATGTTCTCCTGTTTCTCCAGGTACTCCAGTTTCCTCTCACAGTCCTAAAACATCCATGTTGTGCTGCCGTCAGCCACTTATCAAAAGGGATCAATGATGTCATTGAGATGAGTCTTTTAACTTAAGATTAATAAATAAATAAATAAATAAATATTGTGATGAATGCAGAATAGTGTTGTTGTTGGTAGACCTGTTGCCTCTCAGTGAGAAGTTTGCTGGATCGAATCAGCTTGAGACCTTTGTACAGTATGTTCTCTAAAGGATGGACACATCAAATGAAGCTGTTTGATGTTCCTGTCTCTTGTCATCATGTCTCAGTCTTCATCTCCTTTTGAGTCTGACAGATTACATTCAAGAATGGAAAGTCCCAGCAGAAAGATCAGCGCTCTTATTATACTGACCATTTAAAACTGATGCAACTTTTAAATGGTAGTAAACATGGAGCTGCAGGTGGTTAGCTTAATTTATAGTTTACACCCAGAAAAAAGTAGCTTGTTTCTGTGACAAGATGAATGCATCTTTAAATATAGTTCACGTGTTATGTTTAACTTGTTTGACTCTTTGTTACCTCTGATGTTGAAATGTTAACTCATGCAGATGTTAACTGTGTTCACTGCTGGTACAAAGTCAGCAGTTCGTATGCAACAGTTGACACCACTCTGACTCAGAAACAGATGATTTATAAGATGTTACTTCAGGACATTTTAACGTTTCTGAGCAAAAGAACCAAAAAAAAATAAATAAATAAATAAAAATAAATACATTTAAAAAAAAAAAACAGCAGATAGATGGTGAAAACGCATCAGGTCATGCAGCTCTTCAATTTGGACTCAAAGTATGAACTTTTAAAATCATTAGAATATATTATGATGACAGGTTTTAATTATTTACACTGTGGTAACTCAACAGGTTTTTTTTTTTGTCTATTCAAGAAGTGAGATCATCTTAACCACAAGCCTCATTCCTGGGGTTACGCTGGTTCAGTCCAGCTCCCCCCTCAGACATCTGACATCAGACATCCTCTGCTGGGAAGAAAACAAAAGCAGAAGCAACCACAGTTTGCATGACTGGTCAGATTTTTCACTGTATTACTTCATAGTTCCTTCGATCCTCTGTCTTTCACTTCCCCGTCTGCCTTCTATCTGTTTGTTTTCATGGCCCAGAAGAGAAAGGTACGACATTTGGACACATTTAATCCAGCCTATGACCTCTATGTTACTTGTGTGCAAAGGCTGGCTCATTCTCTCTGCACAATTCAGTCAAAAATTGTTTTAATTTCTGTTTGCACACTGGAGCACATTTTACTATAGGACAAAGGCTCATATATTACATTAACCTGAGGTTGAGAACATTTCCCAGTAACCATGGACACATTTTCTTTCTGTTTGTGGCACATCTAGAATAATTCTAGATGTACTAGTTGTAGAATTGTGCCACTCAGGCTGCATGGTGGAGTAACTCTCTTACATTCATTCTGAGATTTTGCTTTAGAAAACTTTAATTACTCAGTTTTCTGGATGTAAATTGCTTTTTTCAGATGAATATTTTCTCTGGTTTTGGAAGAATTTTTTACTGTAACTTTTTTTCTCACTTTTGGACATTTGCTATGATGCGTAACCATAACAACAAGATGTTTTTCTACAACTGGAAGCTGCTGAGTGGCATCGCAAAAGCTCAAAGTTACAGCCCCAAATTCCAAATGAGTTGAAAAGGAGGTGCCGTGGATGCATTCCCATCTATCTGGAAGCGGTGCTCGGGTGCCTGTCTGCTGAGATTTTGGAGGTGGCAGGAAACGTGACTCGTGACAGGGAGAAGACCAAGATCATCCCCTGGCACCTGCAGTTTTGTCAGCAGCGATGAGGGTCTTGGCAAGCTGCTGGGAGGAATGGCCATCGCTTGGGGAGGAGTTCTGCCTGGCATTCAGGTGGTCCTGCTGCCCAAGAGAACCGAGAGGTCTGCTGGGTCTGGGTGGACGGATTGTCATCTGCTGTGGGACGGACTGCTACAAGAGCTCCTTCCTGCCCACAGCCGTCAGCATCTAGAGCAACTCTAATGAAACCAGTATGATGAGCTACAACAACAATTAATTTCCTTTTGGGACTAATATGAATTGAATTGAATCTACTCCAAACATTGTGCTGGAACACCATGATGAAAGAGTTTTGGTTTGATCAGAAGGGTGACAACAAAACACTTTAATCAAAAGCTTTATCACCAGCGTTGTGTCATTGTTCTCAGATTTTAAGGGGAGCAAAGAACTTCTTCCATTGAATACAATCAGACCATGACGTCCTCTGCTGATCACACATCTCACGCTAAATACCTGAGTCAAGCCAACTCTTTTAAACTTTAAACTTTGTTTCTATGTAAATTGGATCTCAGTTAAATCTACAGTTTCACAACAAACAGGCCAAATCCCAAAGAGCATTCAAGATCTGGCCTTCAGTTTAAACAAATGAAATAAAATAAAAACCTGTATATCTAATTTTTTAACTTGCATCAATTTTTTGGGGGGTGGGGATTGTGTTGTATGTTTGGGTTTCAAAACCAGATTTTAATGTTTCATCCAGTCTTGTCTAATGAGTCTATGGTTTGAAGCCAAACAGCAACAATGTGTTAAAGCCAGGGTAAAATGTGTCTTACTAATAAGTACGTACCACTTTTTTTATTTATTTATTTATTTTTTTTTTTTGGACTATAAGGCACACCGGATTATAAGGTGCATTAAGCAAAATAAGTTCATTTTGGCAGATTTTTGGGCGCTGTGTACCACATAAAATCAGTTTGAGGTCAGTAAGCACAACCAGAATTAATACATAAGGCACACTGTCGATTTTTGAGAAAATTCATGGATTTTAAATGAGACTTATAGTCCAAAAAATATGGTAAGCAGCATGGTTGAGTGATAATAGCTGCTTTCTTTTCTTTATAAAACTTTCCTTACTTTGTTTGAACATTTTGGCTACATCTTAAAAATCAAGTTTCTCCTACGCTCTTTGACTTTTCAGATTTACTTTTCTTTGCGGTTCATTTAGGCTTTAACATTCATGTTTCATGACCACAAGCCATTCTACCTTGTTCTCGTTCTAATCTTTCGTTTGTGCAGTGGGCTTGTTGTACACAAACTGTCTTCAAGCCTGAACGTGCTCATCTTATATTGTGCAAGCATCTTATTTGTCTGAGCTGCAAAACACACACAAACACACAGCTGGAGGTTTGAGATTGCCATAGAGATTGAGGGGGTGGGGGGTGGGGGGGTTGCATGTCTATAGGTGTCTAGTTGTGTTTTCAATGGCAGATGAAAGCAGAGCATTTTAATGAAAGTGTGCATGTAAAGAACTGTTTATATATCTGAATGAAACAAGATTTATTTTCACCAGTTTGTGCTCCATCTGACCACAACCAAAAAAATTATAAACCTGCATTCCTTGAAGAAATGAGAAGTGCCTTGTTTTCATCTTATCCTGAGAAATGACAGAGTTGAAACCATTTTAGACAAGCATTAGAAATAACATTATGCACAACCTCATGTGGTATAGCAAAATAAAGTAAAAAATAAATCTGACTGTTGGTTGTAAACTATTATCAGCTACAACCATGGCACATTTTAGTATAAATGACTGCTATAGTCATTTTGATGTGTTAGCTAATGTCAGCTGTGGCAGCCATCTTGAATTGGATCAACTCCAAACACTATTTAATTGTAGATATATGCAATTATTGCTTTTTGAAATTTCACCGAGAGTCATCCAGTGGTTCAGACAGTGGTTAGGATATTTTAGTAACAGAAAAATAGATGACAGCGTGCGTTGTGGATGAGTCAAAACCACGTTATATTTTTGCACAATAGATGTAGAATTAACTGAATTATAGCAATTATTTGTGTTTTTTAAGGTCAGTTGGCTGTGGATGCTATCTTCAATCAGATTTATTTAAAACTAAATGTGTTGTATTATTTCCTGAAACTTTCATTAAAATTCATCCAGTGGTTGAAGACATGTTTTACTGACAGTCAGAGGTGACTTAATTCTGTATAGGTGAACAGAGCCCTCATGTAATATGTTGACAGCAAAAATATGATTTTAGTTCAATACTTGTAAAACTAACATGTGAGTTACAGTAATTGCATTTTATTATTTTGACTGAACATTCCCCACAGGTCAAATTGACCCAGAAACATCATGGCTGTTCCTAAGAAGTGAATGTAACAGGAGTGTCTGTGACCAATTCAGTGATTGTTTTCTTCAAGTTTTATGAAAATTTTCCATTTGTCCTTGAGGTATTTTGATAACAGGCAGACACACACACACTCGGGCAAAAACACATCCTCCTACTTTGCCTTTCAGTGACGGCTGATAAAAACTTGTAAATATGAGGTATGTTAAGGTAAAATACAGAAATAAACAAGTCATGCTTGAAATTCAAAAACAGCAAATCACTGAATTATTACACCATTTCTTGGATATTAAATACAAAGTAAATTAAATGCAATGCAGTTAGCTTAAACATGTTTAAATGATTCAAACAATTATATTTAAGAATGTAAAAACTTGCTTTGCGATGCATGATTATAAAAGCCAAAATTGCTGTTTATATGATGCGTACTGGTAAATTAATTTGTTGAACTGTGGAAAAATGCACGTGTGTTTGAAAGGAGACATAATGTGTGATTGCATCAATTTACTGCTGCAGCTTTCATCACGATGGAGCAAACAGTCTGAAATGTTCTTCGTTGATGGAGGAGCCATTAATCATCAGGGGTGAAACTTCTCTGGGCTTCTCTCCCTCCGAGGCTTCGGACGCGGCGCGTTTCGACACGTTGAGTGCAGCCAAATCACCGTGACCTCGTGAACGCGCGCGCGCGAGCGATCGTTCAGCCCCCCCGCCCCCCCCCCCCCCGCTGCTAGGCGTGTGGAGCCGCAGCCTCTCTGGGGGCTATAAAAAGCCTCAGCCACCGACCCGGGAGCACCGAGGAAGCTCAAGCTCTCAGGTGAGAAACAGAAACATGTTCTCGAACAGCAGCTCTGCAGAACCGAAGTTCTTCTTTTGATCTTTCTTAACATTTGAGCTGCTTCATCATTTCATGAGCATTTAGAGTCTCATGTATTCCACAGGTGAATTCGTCAACCAACCATGAAGGCTGCAGCTCTGATCCTTGCTCTGGCAGTCATCACCGGTAGGTTCTGGCGCTGTTCACATGGAAACGTCGTGTGGTTCTTGTTTCATCAACATCATATCAGTGTTCTTGCATCATCATCATCGTCATATTTGTGCTCTTTTAAGGCTGCAATGCTCGTCCTGCGCAGCAGGCTGATGCCAGCCTGATCCGCTTGGAGGAAAGCGTGGATCGCTTCTGGCAGTACATCAGTGAGCTCAACCAGAAAGCTGAGCTCAAGGCCACTCAGCTCAACCAGGAGCTGGAGTAAGTGCTCACTTCCTGTTCTCCTGTACATTGGTGTCCTGCACAGTATGCTGATGTTGGTTGCGATGCTTCCAGTACCCTGATCACCACCGCCATGGCAGAGCTGACGATGTACAAAGATGACGTCCAGAGCAAGCTGGCACCTCACGCCGTCGTCTCCACCACCCAGATGTCTGAGGACCTGCAGCTTCTCGCCAACAAGCTGCAGACAGACATGACTGACGCCAAGGAGCGCAGCAACGAGTACCTGAACGAGCTGAAGAGCATGGTGGATCAGAATTTGGACGACGTCAGCAGACGCATCACCACTTACACCACCAAGCTGAGGAAGCGCCTGACCAAAGACACAGAAGACATCCGAGAGTGAGTTGGGCTGCGGTGCTCTACCTTTTACTCCCTCATTTTTTTATGACGTGAAACCTAACTGTTTTTTTTTTTTTTTTTTTTTTTTTTTTTTTTTTTGTTTGTTGTTCCTCAAGAACCGCTGCCACTTACCTGGGGGAGCTGCAGTCCCGCGCCACCCAGAACCTGGAGACCGTGAAGGAAAACGTCGAGCCGTACGTCCATCAGACCAGTGATACTGCCAGCCAGAAGCTGAGAGACATCTCCATAAGGCTGGAGACCCAGGCTGAGAACTTCAAGAGCCAACTGGAGAGCACCTTGCAGGAGCTGAGCACGTCCATGGACGGCAAGCTGGAGGAGCTCACGAAGGTGCTCTCTCCATACGCCACCCAGTTCCGCGAGCAGTTCGAGACCATCCTGGACAAAGTCAAGGAGACGGCCACTGCTTAAAGAAAGACTTTAATTATTATTTTTTAAAGATGATAAAAGCAAAAGAAATGAGAATCAGTTATTTGTTTATATCATAACAAAAGCTACTGTTTTTTTTTAGGCTTTAGTGTTCAGGATACACGTGCGGGGGGGTTCCCTCGCCAACGCTCTTGTTCACTAAACAAGCAGCGGCGTGTGATCTCATACTCTTTAATATTGCTTTGCTTTTTCTACTTTGAATTAAACAATCCCACGTTTTTACCCTAAAACATTTTGTGTTTGACGTTTTCTACATTTGGCTGCTGGGTTCGAATGCAGCTGTGGTTCAGTTCAGCCGTTGCACCGAGTGATGTTGCGATCGTGTCAAACTGCGCGTCCACGAGTTTCACTCAACTGCCTCAGTCTCGTCTGTCAGTCTGTGTTGTACTTCTGGGGCACGGACGGGAAATAAAGACGGACTTGGTGAAAGAATGTGAGTGAAGAGTGCAACGCTCTTGTGTGTCTGCACGTGAACAACGCCTGTTTCTGCGTTTGTGCTGATCAGTGCTGCGTGAATAAAGGAAATTTTAAAAAAAGGCTTCGTTTCTCCAGCTTGTGTTTCTAATCACACATTTCAGAAAGCTCATTTATTTAAAACAGTTACGCTTTAACTTCACAGACCCACATCACTGTTGTATGTCATGCAGATAGTTTAGTTTGTTTTCACCAGATAAGCCTTGACGATCAAACTGGGAATCTTTGTTTTGGAACTATTTAAGTTTGATTGGTTCAAACTGATTACATTAGTTTTAATGCAATCACTGCAGTCCTTTTATATGATGGTGAGCCTGTTTCCTTAGAATGCATCTCAAATGATTTAGATTAACCCAATCAGCTACTTAGACTACAAGCATGTCTTAAAGACATGAAAACCTGGATGACCCTAAATGTTCTGCTTTTGAACAGACAAGACTGAGCTTTTAGTTTTTGGACCTCATCATCTTAGGAATGATTTTGTTTTCAGTCTTTCTCCCTCCTTAGATGACATTAATCTGGCCTCCAGCTCTAATGTTAAAAATCTTAGTGTTATTTTTGATCAGGACATTTCTTTTATCCCCCACATTAAAAACGTTACTAGAACCACCTTCTTTCACCTGCGTTATATCAAAATTAGAAACATTGTATCTAAATTGATGCAGAAAAATTTGGTCATGCATTTGTCATGTCTCTGGACTATTGCAATGGTTTATCTGGGTGTCCAAAGACTTTTTTTAAAACACCTTCAGTTAATCAAAAAATGCTGCTGCCAGAGTCTTAACTGGAGTTAGTAGGAGATCATATCAGAGTCACAGTTCCACCACATGTGGTACATGTGGTGGAACAAAACTGTGTACACAGGGTCCCAGTTACATCCAACAATAAAATGTAAAAGAAAAACAGTGATAAGATCTAAGATATGAACTAAGAAAAACATCAACTAAAAATACGTCAAGCACGAGTAGCATAAAAAAATAAAAACAATATGCCCAACAGCAGCACAAACATGAGTCTGTGTGAGCAGATGAACACAAATGAGCACAGCAACATGAAACAGATCAGCAGCAACATGAAACAGATCAGCAGCAACATGAAACAGATCAGCAGCAACATGAA
>JARVGV010001153.1:11369981-11385079 GCA_031762435.1 Hypsolebias longignatus | reverse complement strand
GAGGGGGTAATTGGGGTGTGGATTAAAAAGAAAAGGATGAGAATGTAATTCAGGTGAAAATAATTATTAGTTAAACGGATGGGAGAGTGGGTGGAGATGACAAGGGGTGGGGATTGGGATGTGGGATTAGTCTAATTTCTGAATGCAATGACTGAAATGTGATGGGACCCGTCAGGATGGCCTGTGTCCTCACAGGTAACAGCAGACGGCTGAACAGAGTCAGAAACAGGACTGGACATACTCACCATCTATCTACACTTGTATTACCATAATTGTGAGGACACGATGCTAAAGACGTGTTCTTTAACAGGCATCATACTCTCATTGTGAAAAACAAAAAACGTAATTAATTACAGTATAGTCAGTGGTTCTTCTCTTGATAAATTAATAAACATATTTGCTCTGACTGAGTGGTCTTAGATGGTCAGATGATGAACTGTTTATTGGAGCTCTGACTTCCTGGCATCTCATCTGGTTGCCTGGCAACCTCACAGCCAACACAAAACTGCAGAAGAACATCTGCTTGTGGCTGCACTGGATTATAAAACATGTATTATGTTCTGTGGTGTTCAACAAAACACCATAGAACAAACGTTAAGAAAGCCGATGAGAAATGTTTCTTTTTCATTAATTCATTCAACCTTTATTTAGACAGATAAGTCACATTGAGCCTCGAAGACTCATTTACAAGTGAGATCTGCTTAAAAGACAAAACGTGGGTCTTTAGCTTTCTTTTTGCCACTAATTATTTTATTAAGGTGTCTGAAACATTTCAATTTAATTTCTTTTCAGTCATTTTTTTTTGCCCATTTCAGATAATTTCCACTTTTTGTGCTCATTGCTTCTTTCAGCAAACGTGTTCTTTTTGCTTTCGTCTGCTAATTTAAGCTTGTTCTATCTATCTAAGCTTGCCCTTGTGCTACATCTATTTTATTTTATTTTATTTTATTTTATTTTATTTTTTGCATTTCTTGGCTAATTTCAGCTGTTTTCAGACAGATTCAAGTTTTTTGTGGTGATTTCTGCTAGTTTCATCTTTTTCTGTATTCCAGCTACCTTTTAGCTGCTTTGTGCTAAATTTAGCTTTGTCAGCTAATTCCATATTTTTAGCTCACATCTGCTCCTTCTATTTCCTTCTGCTAGGCTTCTTTCTGCCTTTTTAGCTACTTTTCAACAATTTACTGCTAATTTAAGTTTTATTTTTAGCTAATTTCCTAATTGTTGTGCCATTTCTGCGTATTTAAACCCAATTCAGTAAATGCTCTTTCTCCTTTCTTCTACTAACCTAGGATTGCTCTTTCATTTCAGCTACATGTCAGCATGCTTTTAGCTAATTTCATCTGTTTTGCAGCAAGTTCGTCAGCAATAAGCATTCATACTGCATTTTTGCAGGAAATGCAATTTCTCTAGTTTTCTTTACTTTAAGGTAATGGTTAAACTTTATATTAAACTCTGTGAAAATGATCAGCAAATATTAATATTTAACATGTTCAATCTCTTTCTTAAAAAAAAAGAAAACCCTGTCCTCTCAACCACAGTAAAACAAGTAAGCTATAGAAACACTAAAAACATCACTCTTGTAAACACAAATACAGTAACCTGTGTGTGCACACAGACATCAATACACACACAGTAACACATGGTTCTAGACAAACACCACTTACATGACATGTCAATAGTTAGCCATACAGACCTGACTTTAGCACAGGGTTTCCAGAGAGCAGCACTTTGAAAGAAAGAGAGTTTCTCAGTCCCACAGCATAGCAAAGCAACCAAAACACACACCACTGAGCGCATCGGCGAAAAGAAAGTGCTGCTATCTACTGTACATCGAGCACCCGGCAAGTGGAAATATTGAAAGGACAAATGCAGGAAGTGCAGTTGGAAAGAAGAAATGACAAAAAGGACACAGTCAAGAAACAGAGGAATGGAAGGAATAGAATAGAATAAAATTCTTTATTGTACCCCCAAAGGGGCCACAAAAACTTAGTAGCATCCACAAAATATATGACAGACATCATACAAAGGTGTCAAGAGAAGAAGAATAACAATATACAATATCCACAGTGTTTGGTAGCAAGAGGGCAAATATACAAGATTACAGTACAGCAGTGGAAAGTGTGTGTTGTATGTGTGTGCATGTATGTGTGAGGAAATGAAAAGAAGGACTGGGGTGAGAGGAGATGGATGGATGGGAAGTTTCTAATTTACAGGGTCTCTACAACAAAGAGTCCCCAGAGTAGAAGGGAGGAGAGGAGGAGGAGGAGGGAGAAGGCGCTACCTTCAGCTGAGCTGCCACCTGCTGTGAAAAACAGAAGAAACAGAGGAAAGGTTTGAGGTGCGGCGCTGCGAAACGGCAACAGCATGCAAGAAATGGATGACAACGGCTGTTAGTACATCAGTGGCTTGGTTTCAAACACATAGCTGCATTCGCTAATCGTGACACGTGGGAGAACTTAGTGTATCTGGGCTGTGAAGCAATTCAAGCATAGAGGTTGAATGAATACAACTTTCATTTACACTCGACACACGGATACACAACACAAACAAATCATGGACACATTTCTTGGAAAAATAAACTACGGTATAGACAAGCTCTAAAATGAACTCCTTGGCATTCAATTTACTTTTCTTTTCTTTTTTCTTTTTGGTTTGTTTAAAGGCATTAGGAAAGCTACATGTTATAAAGATCTTATGAGTCAAAGCCAAAAGAAAGAAGGTCAGCCGTGATGTTCAGGCCCAAAAAATGCCAAAATGCCAAAACACATGGTGGATTAGCCCAGAGAAAAACATTCCCATGAATACTTGGAGCCACTATTTAGATGTTTCCATTTCTATTTATAGTTGTCCATGCAATGAGTGCAAAATCTTGCAACACCATCTACAAAAACTTTTTAGTTTCTTGCATTGTAAACACTTAGCATGTACACTATTGCATTTGTGCAACTGCTTCCAGCTCTTGGTTAAATTTAATTTTAAGAACGGGTGTGGGTTTTTTTTTTTTTTTTTTTTTTTTTTTTTTTTTTTCTTCCGTTTGTTTGAAAATGTATGCAAAAACCTTTTTTATCTCTTTCGGGTACATCTTGTTTCATTGATGCTTATGGAAAGTTCACAATAAAAATGTGGAGATGAGGTGGTGGGTGGGGTGGACAGGTTTCACACATACTTCGTTTGAGAGATACTGGGAATTTTTTGCTGTCTGTTCCGAACTCATTGGAGGCCTCACAGGTCACCCCGTTCTCCATGACATCACCAGTAGCTTGTAGTGTCACAGTGCTCACGATCTTGTTACCTTCCATTGACACGGACTCTCGCTAGTGAACAAGAAAGAAAGAAATGAACACGAGAGGACATATTTACATGTATACAGTGATTCCTTGTGTCATCCAGACTGTACTGTAAACATGTTCATCAGTTCTTTTTCTCAGGAACCCTGTTCAAGGGATTTTCGAATGCAGGTCCAATTCCTTACTTGTTTAATTTCTCTCCAAATGTCTGCTCTTATGAAAGGCCAGCTGTGCAAGTTGAAGTACGTCTCATTTTTGATCTTGCATTCATCCTTATTTTCTTCTAAACTGATCCAGTTTTTCAAAAGGGCCATTAAACTTTGATATTTCATCATGCTGTGTGTAGCACTTTAATACCAAAGCTGAAGTCCCTCTGAAAGTTTTTTTTGTTTTGTTGTTGCTTTGGGGATGTGTTTGAAACCATTTAAATTTTCAGATGAGTCAAACATGAAAATGTGAGATTCTAATTAAAACGCATGCCTTTAAACATCACATATTGACACAAATGAAAATTGAAAGTTTTTCAGTCAAATAAACAAACAAAAGTTTCAGTATCTGATTTATTTTCTTCCTGTTTGTCTTGGCAGTTTTTCCACAAATGTACCTGGTTTCCTGAGGGTGTCCAGACAAACTGAGGGGTGGGGAAACCATAAGCCGAACACTTCAGAGTCACCGTGTCTCCTTGGTTCATCACCTCTCCAGGAGCAGGAGGCTCGATCATTGGTTTTCCTGGACAGGGAGTGAGAAAGTGTTCAGCAAACAAAGCACCACAGTAAAACATCATAATTTTCTTAAATCTATGTGAACCAAAGGAACAAATCTATTCTGCCACTTCAAGTCACTGATGAGGACTGAAGCTATGGAAATTTTGGAAACACATCTGTATGGACAGAGACCACTCAGCTGTAATTTAGAAGTGTATTATTCATGAAACCTTCAATTTTGTTTCCAAAATTGTATAAAAATCTTAATTTAATCATGTCATGACTTGCAAACCATTCAAATCCAACATTATCTGAGGTTTGTGAAAGATATGTGATGATTTAGAGATGATTTGTTAAGTTTTTGGGGCCAGTGACACAGCTGCGCTAACAGGTGCTTTCAGTGACTGATGGCTCAGGACTGCAGAGAGGTCACTTTAAAAACCTGCATCCTTTACTACCAAGTCACGCTGTTGAAATACATCCATCTGTGGTCTGTCAACAGCTTTGTGAATTATGAACCATCTTCACAGAAGGAAAACAAAACAGCAGTAGTGGCATATGGTGCTCCAAAACCCGTATGTATTCCTCAAATGTCCCAGTTTGGGATTTATCAACAGAGCAGCCATTGCTTTCTATTTCTGGAATCATTTCACCCAATTTTCCCAGGGGCATCTGTGGCTGAGCAGTTAGAGCAGCCGCCCTCCAATGGGAGAGTACGGGAGTTCGATTCCAGCAGCAGTTACATGTTGAAGTGTCCCTGGGCAAGACACTGAACCCATCAATGTCCTGCTCATTGTGTGTCCCATCAGTGTATGACTGTGATCTAAAATCACTGGTCAGTTTCTTTAGAATGATTTGTTCAATTGACTTTGTAGAGATGTAGAGTTCTGTATGAATGTGTGTTTGGATGGATAAACAAGAATACAGATTGTGTTGTAAAGCCCTTTGAGTATTGTGATTATACAGAAAGGTGCTTTATAAGTACAGTCCCTTTTCCTTTTTTTTTTTTTTTTTGAGAAATGTGCTAAAAATACCAATATGAATGTGTCCTGTACATTTGCTATTTCCTGTGATGGATTACAAATTGTGTGTATTAATCCAGGCAGTGTGTTACCTTTCACAGTGAGGTTTACACTGGCCTGTGCTGTCAGTCCAGGCACAGCTGAAACAGCTCCAACACACACGTACTCTCCGGCTTTCTCAAAGGTAGCTTGGTCGATTGATAGAGTACCGTCTTGAGAAAGGACCTCAGAGCCCTAGAGGAACACAGACACCCCTGTAATAAAACCAGCTGGACTCACACTATCATCCTTTTTATTCTCCCCTTTTTGATTCTCTCTGTTTGAAATTGAGAGAACAGCTCTGTGGATATCTACAGTGAAGGAGTGCTGTTGTGCTGGGAAAGCAGAAGAGGAATCTTCACACACACTGACAGCACAGTGATAACAGATCATCCTCAATGATAAACCTTTCTCTAGCAATTCCTCTCCACTTCTTTTCATAGGAATCCTTCGACAAGAGAACAACACATTCTCTACCCGGTTTCTATCACCCCCCAGGAGACACAACAAGAGATATAGAAGGTGCAACAACAGGTCTGACACTGCAGAAACACTCCGCTCATAACAAACGAAGAAGCGAGGATGAGTACGAAACACATCAAGGGTATCCATGTTTCAAACTGTAAGACTATAACAAAAACAGTATATTAAATAATTGTAGAATTTTTTTTTCTTCTTCTTCTTGTCAGTACCGGGGCTTGAACCAGCGATCTTCCAATCACAGGCCCACCTTCTCCAACCTCTGCACCACCACTCCCCAAAAAATACTGTGCTTTGTTAAATAAGATGGTAACACTTTACAATAAGGTGTACAAAATTTGATTAACTAATAGGGAACGCATCCGGAACGAATCACGAGCTAATGGGTAGTTGGCCAGTACTTACTGGGGAACTCACAGCCAAGCCTTATTAGGGGACTATTGACTAGTTACTACAGGAACAAACCAGTAGGTAATGGTCAGGTAGTGATTAAGTAATGACTGGTTCCTCAGTAAGTGCTTGTTATGATGCTTCACTACATCAGTGAACAAAATTATAGCAAGACAATGATTTGGTACTCAGTAAGTGATAGTCAGACATAGTTAAGATGACAGTACAAGATTATGAAACTGATAATGTTTTCATCAGTAGGTTTACAAAAGAGAAAATCCAATAAAATCAGTAATCACTGGGAAACAGGTTTTTGACAATTATGTCACTGGTGCAGGGTTTATTCAGAACCCACATGGACAAAGTCTCCTCTGTTTATGTGGTAACAAACCAGTAATCACCTAATACAGTTTGGCTGTGTTCCCCAGTAAGTACCAGTACTGGTTAGCTACCCATTAGTTCTTGACAAATTCATCTTCATTTACAAGGTAAATAACCAGTAGTCCCCTAATAAGGCTTGGCTGTGTGTTCCCCAGTCAGTACTGGTTAACTACCCATTAGCTCCTGATTTGTTCCTGAGGCATTCCCTAGTAGTTAATCAAATTTTATACCTTATTGTGAAGTGTTACCAATTCCACTTTCAGCTGTTACCATTAAAGCAGTGGCGGCTCCTGAGCTAAAATATTAGTGGGGCGGACATTACTTTCCTGAATCACTTTCTTTAAAAAAAAAAAAAGTGTAGTATTTAATTTATTGTTGTTTTGCTTTTTGTTTGTTTTTGTGCATAAACGTCACCTTTTTTCTTTCTCCTGTGGGTCGAGATTGTGTCTTGTGAAAAACAATCCTGTCTAATAAATCAGAGAAACAGATGCCTTCCACCCCCACAGCCACCCCAGTGGACTGGCCGCCACTGCATTTAAGTACTGTATTACGTTCAGGCATCAGTGTAAACAGAACATAAACAAAATTACATGACTGATATTAAGGGAGAAGTTAAAATAGGTAGCAACAAAAAATAATTTGCTTTACCACAAAACTGAAAACATCATTAAGGTCAAAGAGCATGTCTGTGTTGCTTTTTGCTACATTCAGACAGTGCAACGAGCACCAAGGTCAAATCTTATTGAAACTTACAAAACAAGGTCAAAGCTATCTCTAAAAAACATGCCTCAAGCTAAAAAGCTTTAGCAACTTCACACAAATATTCCAGTTCCATTAAAAAATAAAAAAATAAAAAATTAAATAAAGGCACACAATTAAAACCCTTTCCCACTGTCAGTGTTCACATGTTTACCCCCAGTGCCCCGAGGGCTGAGGCATGTGAAAAAACTACAAGGACATCTAGACAAGCCTGCGCTGACTGAAAGGAACAACTCGTGCACAGTGGGTCTTAGTGAGAAAAGGCATGCTGTCTGGTGTCTTTCGAACTGTTAAAATCAATCAGTCTTTTTTTTTTTTTTTTTTGTCTCCAAGCTGCAGCTGTCAGTTTGAGTCAGCTTGCAGCTTTGAGTCAAACGCTCGCTCACTTAAAATCAGTGTGCAGAGAATACATGCCACCACCAAGTACTGATTTATTACTTTATCACTGCACTTAATTGCACTATACTGTATTAGCAATGTTGTTGAATGTTCAAATAAAGGCTTAAATAAATCTTATTTTGTGCACAGAAACTAAATGTAGCAGGTGTTATTTAAATGGCTTTAAGATGACCCAACATCTGAGTAAAGATAAGACAAATGTTTCATTATTAACACCTTGTCTATTATTTGTAGCTTAGCTTAAAGCTGTATTGTGGGAGTGCATTGACAACACAAGGGCTTCCTGTCAAAACATCATAATTACTCTTTGGCTAATGCGCTTCACCGCTAGCTATAATCTCTATACTACACTATTGTCAACAACAAAAACACTCCTCATGGTGCCTCTTGAAAAGAGCCGGCATTATTAAAAAATGCAACTTTTTCTGTACTTGTGAGCATATTTAGTTAAAAGAAATTATGAATTCTGTTTCCTGTGAGAGCTGTTGCTGTAATACAGCTGTCATTTCTAACCCGGGCCCGACCTAAATTTGGATTGGACTGGGCCCATAATAAAGAGCTGGATGGGCGGGCCAGGTCAGTGTTGGGCTTTTGATTGCATCAGCAGATGCGCGCGGCTGACGATCCAATTATATGGCAACATGGCTTGCCATACAATCACCAGCCGCATATGCCCATTTCACTGCGAGCTGACGGGTCTTGAAAGAGGTAAAGTAAAGTTCAGTTAAGCTTCAGATTGGATTACCGGTACTGCCAGGAAGCAATCCATTACCCAAACGGACGTTCAGCCACTGCACTCAGCGGCCGCGCATGGCTGACAGTTCGGACCTGTAATTACTGTTAATTTGTCAGGTCGGGTGGGGTTTGAAAATGACGGCTACAGGTTGGGGCCGGATCGTTTGAGCCTAAATGCAACTCTAATTTGTATTGAAGCGCATCCAGGGAATGAGTGAAGAAGTCTGTTTTGAACGAGGCGTTTAAGCAAGAAAGTGCGGTGGTGATTTGCCCCTGTACCGTTTTGACCACAGCATGACACAGACATGTAATTTCCTTAAAGAGATATAATGAACGAAATACAGAAACTTGTTGAAGAAAAAATGTTAATAAATATAACAAAGCCTGAAAAAAAAAGTATTACATTTGTTTAATAAAGAAGTACAAATTATATTAAAAATGTACCTTTATCCACTGAACGGTATGTTGTTTAGATGCCTTGGTCTTACACTGCCACTCCACCTTGTCTCCAAGCATGACGACTTGGGGCTTATTTGGGGTTATGCTCATGGGGTCAATGTCTAACAAACAGAAAACAGCGGAAATATGAGACTGGGAACACCTGAAAACCTGAGGCTTTCTATAAGGAGATAAAAGGACAAGACTTCAAAACTAGAATCTACTCATTTTTAAACACACATATAGGAGAACTCTAAAATAGCACAACAGAGTTGAAAAATATTATATTTTAAGAACAAAGATAATACGCTTACTCTGAAGCTAAGCTTATTTTGAAGACCAAGTTAAGACTTTTTCAAGGCTCTCCCCACTTAATGTGCGTGATAAAATCAAATTAAGCAGTGCAGTTGGGATAGCATTAAAGTAACCGATGAACTGTGAAAGATTGAAGTAGATTTTGCCCCCCTGAAAGGATTCCATTAAAGCTTATTCCACAGTAACCTTATTAGTTTTATGATTTATGAAAGAAAAAAAAGATCTTCTGAAAAGAATGGTTCATTGTGAGGGTGAAACTCCACATGCAGGAAGTAAATTGTTCTTAACGCACATTAGCTTAAGTCTGCAGTTTGTGTATGAATGTGGGAGGCCCACTCACAGTTGACGGTGAGGGTGAGGGTGTCTTTCAGATCAGCATCCAGGTTTTCGTAGTCTGTGGCGTGGCATGAGTACTCACCGGAATCTGTACGCTTGACAGATTTCAGTGTCAGAAGACCTTCCTGGCCAGTAATTGGTTTATCCTGGGTATGAAAAACATGAAGAAAAAAAAAGGGGTGGGGGGGATTAACTTATTGAAAGAATGACCAGAAAGGTGGCAAATATATGGAAAAAAGTGCTCTCACACAGCTGTTTGACAGTGTAAAGGGTTAACGTACATCTTTCTTAAATTCAAAGTCTGACGGCTGTGGGTTTCCATCAGTCTCACATTTCATGGTGACATTATCCCCTTCCTTGACTGGACTAGAGTTGAGTACATGAAATGTTGCTTTCTCAGAGGGATCTAGAGGAACAAAGACAGATGTGGAACAGGTGACTGTTGATCAATTGTACAATGTTCAACCTCATATCAACACTTGATTCTTTCTAGACAAAATACTTTCTCAGGCTCCTTGGATGGATTTGAAAAAGATTATTGTTTTGTTTTTTGTTTTTTTTTCTCCATTTATGATTTTTTTTTCCCTCTTCATTCACACATTTTAACAAAAACCCTGAAATACTCATAGCACACCACTAGGTGGCGAGAACATCCACATAAGAAATGTATAAAAGTACAGAGAAAGAACAGTTCAAGTTTCACTAAAGATGTTGCAAAAATAATAGTTTGCTTGTTTTGTTTCTTTGTGTGTGTTTGTTTATTTGTTTGTTGTTTTGCTATCTTCTGGACTTATTTATAATATTTTTTAGTTAATAATTAAATTAGTAAGTTTAATGGTGGTGTGATCAGGAAAAAATTAGACAGATGCAGAAAAGACAAAACAATAAAAATGGATCAATGGTTGTTTTGGTTTCTAGGGCACAAAGTAATAGAAAATGTGTTTCTACATTATTCTTACTCTTTATGTTTTCTGTCTACGCAAACCGATCATAAATTGAGCTTTTTTGTAAATAAATCTCTATTTTTTCAAAGCATTTTTCAGAACACATGGTTTTCTCAAAAACAGTTTGTGTGGACAAGACATGTCAAAACACATCAAATAATCTTTGCTTTTAACGATATCCTGAATAGTGTAGATTGGGCATCTGTTGTTTTTATTGTTGGCTTGTATTAAATATCATTGTAACTTAGTGAAATGTGGATCTTATGTAGTATTTCAGAATTAAAGTGAGGGTGAAACATAGAGCCTAGTTTACAACTGGTTCAAATGCTGCAGGCAAAATAGAGCACATTACTCCGGTTCTGGCCTCCCTTCACTGGCTCCCGGTTCACTATCAAATTTATTTCAAGATCCTTCTGTATGTTTTTAAATCTCTGAACAGTTCTGCCACTCCTGTGCCGTTGATCCGCTGCAGCCATATGCCCCACAGCGCTCTCTGAGGTCAGCAGACCAGATGCTTTTAATGGTTCCAGGCATTTGTTTTGAGCTCAGGGGTGACAGAACTCTCTGTTGTAGGTCCAAAGCTGTGGAATGAGTTACCATTGCATGTCAGGCAGGCTTCCTCTCTTACTGTTTTTAAGTCTCGTTTAAAAACACACCATTTCTTCCCCTGGCTTTTGACACTGTATGAGCTGATTTTAACTTGCCTGTAGTCTATAATGTTAGTCATTTAGTTCTTATCTTTACCTCTGTGGATCTATGTGTTTTTGCTGTGTCCTTTGCTTGTGTGTTGTTGCTGTACAGCACTTTGGTTGGCCTTGCTGCTGTTTTAAAGTGCTTCATACATAAAGTGGTATAGTTTGGCTTTTATGGCTGTTTAACTTTTCTATCTAAAGTTGCACCCCGGCATAGGGCTGACATTCTTGCTTGATTAGAAACTGTTGTTAATAGTTAGCAGCAAGCACCACAAAGCCTTTAAATGAGGTATAAACTACTGAAAAATATGACATTCGACAAATTTAAAGCAAAGTCTTTTCTACTGTTGGCTCACAGTAATAAGTATAGGAATGAGATTGTCCATTTTTCCTATGGCAGCATGATTGTTTGCTGCAACACTCCAAATGTATTTCTGTTAGATTTAACAAGTGTCTTTCTCATTTATCCACTTACTTCCCACATAATTCACATACTGCATCTTTTCTTTACAAATCTAAATAATCATAAGAACAATCAACCAGACAAAAGGCCGCAAGATGTTTTTTTTTTTTTTTTTTTTTGTCTAAAAGCCCTTTGTTACAGATTAGCTTGATGTAATCTCCCAACCCTTCAGCTCCCAGCCCAACACGTACAGTTGAGATTGATTTTCATGGTGTTGGACATCTTCTGTTTGATCTCGCCTCCCAGCGTGCTGTACTCCACAGTACAATGGAACACAGAGTCCTTGTCAGCCTTGGTGGGCTGCATGAACAGAATGCTCTTAATGGTAAAGAGACCCGAGACCTCCTTCACCACAGAGGAGCTCATGTAGGTTTCTGCAAAATAAATAAATACATTTTATCATACCACTGACTTTTAATTTAAAAAAAATGACTAAGAAATGCTATAAAGTTTTGCTATCTAGAGGGCACATACTCTCTTTTTTGTCTTTGACTTGAGGAAGAGGCTCATTGTTTTTGAACCAAATAATTCTTGGCTGAGGGTGTCCATTTCTTGCCGTGCAGATGCCAATCTGATAAAAACACCAAAACACAGGAAGAAGATAAGACAGAACTTTAGATTTCAAATTCAGTCAAAATAATGCAATATACAGACACGCAGAACTCTTAACAGCACAGAACGGCCTCTGGACTCTTCACAATAATACTGAACTATATTGCACTAAGCCACATCTGTGACACCTAATATGTTTATTGCTGCTGCACTCTGTGGCTGTATCGTGTATGTGCCTATCATAATCCAGTTCATCTGAATGTTACTCACTACATGTGCAATAACCTGTCACACAACCTGTGTAAATGTTAATGTGCAATTAAGCTAATATTACTACCTGTGAAATACTTATTTATACTAATTCATCCAAATGTTGAAAATCCTACTTGCACCATAATATTCTACCATGTTGTCTTTTACTTTATTTCTTTTGGACCTTGTAAACATTATGTTTCTTTTTTTACATTTTGGTGCTTTATTTTTAGTATTTCTTGGCTTTATAGTGAGTCAAAACGGTTCTTCCCACCCTGAGCATTTCATTGCATTGTTCACCTTGTGTTAACCTGCATATAATAAACAAACAGCATGAAAGCCTACTAACCTCTGAGCTGGTGGTCAGCCCTGCTGTAACGGCCTGACTTGACGGCTGTACGAGTTCTGGATTCTCAGGAGTGACTGGGAAGACAAACATTTAATAATTAGTATGATTCACTGGAAAAAAAAAAAAAAAAAAATGTTTTCATCTTCAAAGAATGCAAACCATTGTTAAGGCTTCACATTTGTATCCCAAACCACACATCTGGTGACCTTGTTAATTAAAACTGGCAGTAAGTAATCTCCTCAGTGACCTGGTTCATACAAACAGATAAGGGTCGAGCAACAAAAATCTCCCACTTCCTACTCCCTGGCACACACACACACAACACATGCTCACACAGCCACAGGTGTGAGTGTTCCCTCTTGTTTCTCTGTTTTATTTCCAAGCTCACTGGTTCAAGGTTGTCCTATCACCTCATGCAGCTGCCGGCAGCTTATGAAAATAAATCGCAAATGTGAATTATTTTCCGTTTCTCAATCGTTTGACCTTCCAAGCACAATCCCAATGGCCACCATGTTCCCTGCCACTCTGACCTGTGTGTTTGGTTAGGCACAATGTTAGTTAGGCTGGATCATTTTTTCCCTAGAAATCATCCCCATCCAGGGCACTTTAGAGTTGTCATTTACAAAGTACTGTACAGTATTTAGGTTAAAAAAAAATCAAGCTCTATTACTTGTAGCTCCATTTTAAAGGACCATTCCCCTCTCAAGGACTCACCAAAACCAGGGTTAGTGCCAAGAGGGGGAGGGAATGTGATCTGGGCTTTTGTCTTTTTCTGTGAGGTTTTCTAAACCGCTGCTTCATTACAATACACATTCCCTCTTCACACATGGAAAAAATAAAATTAAATAAAATAAAATAAAAAAACAAGAAGCCATGTCCATCACATGTGAACAAATTTGAAAAAGAAGAGAAAATTAAACCCTAATTTTCCTTTTATATGTTTTTATACCAAAACCAATAACATTTGTGGAATTCAGGAGTTTTAATTGTGCGTTTTGTAACATTACCAGCTACTGCGGCAGCTGACCTACCAGCAGTACCACTGAAGGCAGGGCAGACATCAGAATGAAACCCCAGTGAGTCAAGAAGTCGAATGAATGAACACCAAAGAATAATTGCTGGCTTGTAAGTCAAGTAGCTGTTTCCTTGCCCTTTTCTCCAAATATCACTCCCTAACACTGACTGGGCCACTCACAAATAACAGCTTGTTTTATGAGTTTTCTTTAAACACTCCTAGAGCATGCACGTTAACGGATTACTTAGAAGCCTTTCTTTTTTCCCAAGAGGTGGTTAAACTAAAAAGTGGGGTTGTTTTTCAGTGTTCTCAACTAAAATTCTTCCCTTTCAAGAGAGACAAGGGTCTTGTTCAAAATGCAAATTTATACTTTTTTTTATGTGCACCCACTGCGGGAGGGGCAAGGACACACGGTCCTGCACCAGGGTTAGCCCCTAGCATTCTAGAGTGTTATTAAGAAGAGATATATGAGACATGACATGTGTGATTGAACTATTCATCAGTAATGTCAGGAGTGATTAAATTGTGGTTAATTGACCTCTGGAGAACTAGTTAAAAGAATTTGGTAACCTCAGGCATCTGTGGGACCTAACATTGCCACGTATTAAAAAAGACAGCTAAGTCTTCTTTTTTTTATTTTTGACATACCCAGATGATTGTAATAAGCCATCTGCTTAGAGGAATGTAGAGTATTTTTAAGGATGTTGGTGTGAAATGCAATAAACTCTATTAGATGCAATTAAGCTGTGTGTGAATGAACACACACACACACACACAGTCTCACTGATTCAAATTCTAAAACCTTCACAGGCAATGACGACAACAGTCAAAGTAGCTAAAAGGTACCAGCTAACGTACAGAATACTTTGAGCATGGTTCTGGCCTCTCCAGATCCTTCAGGGCCAGCTGTGACCTGGCAGTAGAAGGTGAGCTCATCAGAAGGTTTAATGGATGTGATGGTCAACGTGAAGTCTTTTCCAATAGTGACCCGGCCGCTCAGTGGCGTGTCCTCATCGCTTTTTCCCTGCCCGCCCTGGGGGATGAAAGCTACACGTTGCCTGCCGCCCTGTTCCTCCTGGACCAAGGAGCATGAAGAAAGAAGTTGGACAAACATGAGGTACAATAAAAAAGGTAAAGTTTAAAAATAATTGGCTATTTATTGACATTATTTTATGATAACAAACTTTTTATTTCAATGTCTTTAATAAATATGTAGGACACATTTGTTTCTTGTCTTGAACCCTTGTATCATCCTTTAACGTAAAGACCATTCATGTTCCTTAGGGGGAAAATCAACCAATTTATTTAACTGCTTGAAAATATTATTTATTTATTTGGTTTTCCATTTCAAAAAAAGTTAGTCAGTTTTTAAGAGCTATCTCAGCCTGAAATAAAAATATAAAATTTAAATTAGCTTCAAATTTTGTTTATTCACTTTTTTGTGGGGGTGGGGGGTTAAAATTTTAAATATTTCTATCCATCCATTATCTTTACTCGCCTCTTCCTTTTCAGGTCACAGGGGTCACTGGTGCCCATAGTCACCAGC
>JARVGV010001153.1:11340185-11350576 GCA_031762435.1 Hypsolebias longignatus | reverse complement strand
TGTGAAGCGCTTTGGGGCCCCTCATGGGGGCTGGAAAGCGCTATATAAGTAAGCTCCATTTACCATTTACCATTTTATTTATAGAGCACTTAAAACAGCGACAAGGCCAACCAAACTGCTGTACAAACAAAGTACAGTAGTTTTTATTGTATTCATTCCTATATTTAACTTAAAAGTTGAACTATAAAGTAAAACTATAAAGATAACTTTAAACTTTATTTATTAAACTTTAATATTCTTCTGAATTCTCCTCTGAATTTTCTTTTCTTCTGATTTGATCAAAACCAGGTTGGTCTGTTTAGAGGCAACAAGATCATTTTGTTGTGGATTTATCCATCAGATATTACTAAGATAAACAGTTTTTATAACACTGGACTTTAATGAATGAATAATGCATGCATACTCATAAAAAGTAAACAATTACTATAATTGCTGGTGTATAAGCCACTACTTTTTTCTCACACTTTGCACTCTGTGGCTTATTCACAGTAACAGCTAATTTGTGCATTTTTATTAAAATTTAAATATTTTATTTTAACTTTATGTTTTATTTTGACAGGCTTCCTGCTGTTATTTGGCAGCTTCCTGCCACCCCATAACCGTTTCCTTTGACACACCTGGGCACTCATATAGCTGCCCACCCACCCCTCTTGGGACCGGGTTGTTTGTGTTGTTATTAGGCCTTTGTTTGATTGATGTAATGATAATTCAACAATCAATAATCAGAACCACGAGCATCTCCCAATGCTTTTTGGTATTTTGAAAGTTGAACCACTGTACTACAGAACCATTCATATACAGTTTTAACCATTTTTTGAAATGAATGCAATACATGAATGTTCTGTTTCCTTTTTATCGTTTGGTGAAACGACATTGACAAAAGATTTACTTTCAGCAATTCAAAACATAAAAAGCAATCTCCAGCAGTCACTTTCCTGTTGACAGTCACTCTAATCATTTTATATTGTCAAAATGAAAATGGACACTTCCGTTTGTGTTGTGGCACCAGACAAATTTATTGTTTAGTGAAGACGCTGGCACTTTGATTTACTGCTGATCAGAATAAGTCTGAAGTTCAGATGTCAGGAAACGTCCACCACCAATATGCAGCGTGTGCAGTGCTCTGCAGCCACCAACATGGTTGCAACAGTAACTGTGTGGGTGTCAGTATCTAAACATCTGCACTGATGGTAGAATTTTGAAGGCTTCTTCTAAAAACCAAAACACCTTTTTTTTTAATTGTGCTCAATAGCTGTGTCATTACTTGATTTGTCTTTGTCATCAAGGGCAATGCAACATTTGAATCCCTTAATTTGAAAAAGATGCAAGAAAACCAGTTGGAGGGTCAGACTAGACCAGGAGTCTGCAAACTTTTTACATCAAAAGAGGTATTTCTTTGCTTTTTAAACAAAAAGTGTCCTGAACTGCAAACTGGTGGCCCATGGGCCACTTGAAATTTGTATGAAGGGTTTTTTTTTTTCAGCCAATGGGGGTGATATAAAACAAAAATTATATGCAGAATTTTGACATTCATATGTTTACATTTTAGGGCTTTTAGGCATTTTCTTGGATATGTAATTGTGACTTTATAAAATTGTAATTTAAAAACAAAATTTTGTGTTTACTTTGATTTTAATTATGATTATTTGATTCACCATATTTCTTCTAGGCAACTTGTCTTATTAAACGTTAAATTTTGCGTTATGTTTGGTCAAAGCTTCAAGAGGCCAATGAGCCAAATGTGGCCCCTGAGCCTCAGGTTGCAGACCCCTGGACTAGAACATCAAACTCAGGCTTACGGTACTTCTATTCTAAATCATCTAAAAAATAAAAAAAGAGATAATCTAAATTGTGAAAATCAGATTAAAATAAATGCTTTTTGTTGTTTTGTTGGCTCTGACTTTTAAAAACGAACATCAAAATTTCCCTCGAAAAAAAAAAATGGGTTGGCAGTTAATCACAGGCTTACAATCAGCCCCAATCGAGAAAGCGGCAGAAAGGCTGACTTGGTACAAATGAGGGGAGAGGCATTACGATGCCAGCTAATCTCACTAAAAGGTTTAGGACAAAGTGCTGCTCCTCTGCCGTCTCTCTCCCTTCCTCTCTACATCTATTCAATCAATTCATTCTGCAAGTCATTTCCAACCATGCTGTGCAAATAAATACTCTGTAAGAAACAGCTCCTTAGCTCATTTAGAGTAAAAACTCCACTCCATTAGGGGATTTGTATATTTACATGTATCCAAATATAACGTAGTTTTCAGCATGTTTGATTCACAAAACACAAAAGAAAAGCTAAAAGGAGGGGGTTGTAATTCAGGTAAAGGCTGAAAACAGACCACTGTTTTCTCTGAGTCCACTAACAAAGGCTGTTCAACCAACTCTTTTAATGCCCACGAGTCCAGTGATGAATATCTCGAGGTATATTTATGGTATCCTATTGACAGTGACACACTGTTCCGGTCACAAGTAGCAGAACGCACACAAACACACCTGCCTGATTTTGATATCTCAACAGCTCGGTTTCTCAACTACCCGTATCCTTCTGTCACCTTTTCTCCAGCAGTCATCTCACGCTTAATTGTGGCACCGAGGTGTTTTGTTGGTCTGACAAAGAGACTGTTCCTGTGTGAACGGGTTACGCAAACACTGCCTGAGCTGAGGTAAACATTGCAAGGGACTGTAGGTAAACACCAACATCATCTAGATGGCAACCCACGTCGTTGCTGTTTGTGGACTTTGCCAGGTCTGACGGAGTGAGAAATGGTGTGGATGGGATGTGGAGATGACAGCTTTCTGTTGTCTCGTTTTCACCGCGATCTATATGTCAGTCAGAACAGCAAAAGATTAAAAAGAACTATATTGATGGTACAGAACAGATTGATGCTACAAAATAATTTTAGTTTTGGTAATTCCCAATAGCAAAATGTAACAGAAAAAGTTTGCATGGTTACTGTCATGAACTAAATATACTTAAATCAATATCCCAGGCAGAAGAACTCATATAGCTTTTACATACCATGAACTACCAATAAATCACTTGCTGCAACAGTAAATTTTAATATGAAATGTGAAAGGATTAAGCAAACTGTTTTGCTGTTTGCAAACCCAAAGGTTTGATTAGTTTTAATGTAATACAGGATTTTTACAAAATATCTGATGTTTACTGTCACATTAATGCTTAAAACTGGTCAAACTGTACCACCTTTGTTGTAATTAGAATCGTGGCACTGCCCCTGCTTGTACGTATTTTTACTCCAATTTATAAAATTGCTCCGTCTGCATTTTCTGTAACTGTTGCACCATCTTTCAATGTTTCTCTCCGGCTCTCAGCTGTCTCTCCTCTTCTGTCTGCTGGAGTGCTGAATAGCACTTTGCCCATCTCATTTAGAAACAGCCCTCCCTTTTTGTCTAATGAGCCTTCATTTTGGCAGAAAATGGAAAAAAAAAAAAAAGCCAGAGAGAGGTAGCCCATTTCCACTACTTCAGCTGACACCAGTTTCCTCTTGAGTTTCTTTTCTAATACCCACATGGGATTACGTTAGAGAGCAAAAACAGGGAGAAAATGGTGGAACAAATGGATATCCACTCTCCCTATTAGCCTCCATTATCTGAAAGCATCATTTCATAACTAGCATCTAACAAGGCCACTGTGTATGTGCCTATGTGCCCATGTTTTGTGTTCGACTGCGTGCCCTGGTTGAGCCAGCTGAGATACACAAATCCAGTGCGCACAGCTCAGAAGCTAGAGGGAATTGCCCTTCTTTGTGCCCAAGCTGAAATGCGAGAGCGCTTGCTGAATAAAGAGGGTCTTAAAAGCGGGTGAGGGTGCTCCTCGGGGGCCCAGTCAGTCGGGCATGACAAGCCAGTACGGCTGTAATGAGATAACAGGCCACCGGTGTACGCCTTGATTCATTCCTTCTTTCTTTTCCTACATCCCCTTATCCTTTTGCTGTTTTCTTATCCATCCATTGCTCTTTTTTATAATAATAAAAAAAAAAAAAACAGGCCATCACGCTCGGCAGGCTGGTGAAGCCCATGTGTGAGGACCAGATAGAGGGATAAAGAGGAAGGGGTAAACCCACTGGCAGCAAGATAGGGTGAAGGTGAAAGACAAGGGCATAAGGGCGTGGAAATGAGAGCTTAAAGAAAGCGTGCCTCTCGGTGTGTGCGTGTTTTTGGAAATACACTCAACTGCATGATAAGAGATGCAAATCTTAAATTCAAGCAAGGGGTATGGGAGTAATCAAGAAATGGAGGCAGGCTGTATACAATGCAGCCCAGTGCCTCCGCATGAGCTCAAAGCAGCCTTCAGTCATCAGACATCACAAAATTACCCTTGCACCTTCCTTCCAGTCTTTCAAATTCTCCCCCCCTCCCAACTCCTCCCATCTGGCACAAAGACATTAACAGTGTTGACAGTGGCAACACTCAGTGGGAGGTTGTGATACTGGAAATCCCCAATGAACTCATTCATTGTATGAAATATATGACTTTCAGCCTGTGGCACAACCTAAATCAATTGCTCTTTGCATAACCAGCGTGGATTTATAGCCACAAAAGTCCTCCCTGTTTCACCTTCCTCACCTCTTTATTCTCACTGATTAACTGGAAAACATCGATGTGTCCTTATCCAAGAAGGGCAGATTTAAAGTTGCATATAAGAACCAACCAGAGACGAGATGTAATCTCGGCGACATGAGCTGATTTGAGGCCTGTCGTCACTTGCTGTCCCAACATGGGATTTAAGGTGGCCCAAGCCCGAGCAGCTGTAAATCTGTGTTTCCTGACTGGCATACCTCACACGCTGCACAATTACACACATGCAAAGAAATACACATTCTCTACCTTTCAATTCCCCCCATCCCACTCTTGTTCCTTCTTCACAACCCCCACGTTCTGTCTTTTTTCCCTATTACGGTGGATTAACTTATAATGCTTGGATGAACTTCAGTAAGTGGGGGGTACAAAGTCACACCTCAGTACGCACACAATCACAAGCTGGCTGGCAGATAGGGTCACAAGCCCTCTGGCACAGACACACGAAGCCTTCTGGACTGCAGCGGGCGTAAACACAAAAAATGTGCACACTCACACGCACACATAAACACACGTTTACAAGCAGGAACCAGTCCCCCGTGCTTCAACAGAGCAAAAGGTGCAGAATCCAAACCAAAGCTTTTAATAATCCCCCTGATCCCTCAGAGATAGAATAATTCAGAGTAAATTACTATTCTCCTGCATTGTGCTCTTTCTTCTGCTTGATTTCTAAATCCATTAAAGTCCTTTTCCGCGGTGAGGCAACTATTCAAATATGTGGTCTACTGTAGATCCTTTGTCTCCTCTTCCACGTTTGTGTTTGTTTTTCCCCGCTGCTTGCCTTGCAACTTGGCAGACTCCTCCACACTTTATCTTGACTGAATGAAATGAGAAGCAAATATGGTTGTGAGCCTTCGCTTCCTCTGGATTTCAGTTTTCAGGCACACACACACACATACACACATATCTATATGGAGGGCTTTGGCAGCAGCAAATACTCAATCTGGCATTGAGGCTGTGTTTTTCTGGTTAGAGTTTGGAAGCTCGGTGAGTTTAATTAGACTGGAGAGGCACCACATGGATTGCTGACTGGCTGGCAGCACTGGCAGAGAGGCTGAGGACTGGAAAGGCCCACTAACAACCCACCACACTGTGAAATGTTAGCTGTAAAGATAAAAAAAAATGCACACAAGCAAAAAAAACAGTTGTAGATGTAGACACATAGCTACTTTCTCATTTGTATGCAGGCGGCAGCTTTCAAAGCTTTCGCTCTAAAACTGATGCCATCCACAGTCTACTGCGGCTAAATCATCACAGTGAGAATTTAGTGTTAAAAGTAATCACAGCTCATATTATACAACTTCATCTGCTGGTTGGTATCTTGTTCTATACGTAGTGCAGGTTTTAAATAAGAAGAAAAAAAAATACAATGCACTTTCACCAAGTAGTTTCTATTTTCTGCATCAAGCCTTCAGAACAGCAGACAGATAAGCTGGAGACGAGCAGATAGCACCGAGCTAACTTTCAACACCATTCAAGAGTAGGACAAAAGAAATGGAAACATACTGCACATACTCAACATATTGACACATTGCCTGGGCATATTTTAAACATAACTCAACGTGTTAGAACTGGCTTGCAGATGACATTTTTAAGTGCACCTGTTTTAATGCAAACTAATATATGTGTTCTAAAAATGCACAAACGCACATTTGAGTTAGCCAAATCCCACAACAGTAACCTTCATGGATAATATATACTAGATCTACACCTGCTTTCGCTTATTCTCATTTATAATCACAAAAATACAAAGGGGCTTTAACATATAGCACAAAAGGGGGTGCACATGAAACATATTCTTGAACAAATAAGTGAAATATTCTTTCCTGTATTTGTTTTTCCTTGTGCATCCATGTATCCAATTTAAGTAGCAGCTTGTTTTTGCTTTAGGGGGGGACTGTATGTTACCTTGGTAACAGACATGGAGGTTATTGTCAAAGCTAGACAGACATTATTGGTAGAAGTGGGAATGACTGGGATGGAGAGGGTCTTTTTCGGGGCATGGGTGGGTCAGGGATTGTAATATATCAAGCCAGGGGGTGAATAACTAAAGCAGCGGGTAGGCAAGCTATGGCTAGGTAGGTCACACTGTTATTGATTGCCAGACATTATGTGGACAACAAGGGCGTCCACTGAGACAGTCGAATAAATTGTGGCTTGACATCAAAGTCAAGCTGCTGACACTGAGCCTGCAGGGGACAGGAGCTACCCAGGACTGGATTAGAGGTGGATACAAACTCTCAGGCGAGCACAGACACAAAAATAAACAGGCAACAAGGGCACGCCATTTAAAACGAGGGTTGTAAAGACAGAGCTTGACAACGAAAATGGCAGAATCCAATGGGACACGCAGTCAACCATGAATAAACTCTGTTCCACGCTTTGATTTTTCATGAAATCTCATTTTTATACATTCAGCGCTTTCCATTCGAAGACACCGACAACGTCTTGTTCATTTACACATCAAGGCTCACCAGTGACTTCCAGAAGGTGCATTATTCCAGTCCTCATAAAATTTCAATCTGCTACCTACATTTTCACATTCATTAATGCTCCATTTAATCATTATTCATAGCCTGGTTGATGATAGTATTAGAAAAGAAATGGAAGACAACAGATGAAATAATTAGGCAAATGAAGCCGAGCTTTAAATATTCAACACTCTGTTTGATTATAACTGATTTCAGGGACGCTTGCCTGGTGAGTCCGTGAACATTAGAGATATTATATCTGACAGGCGAGCAGGGTCGCCTGAACAGATAACCACACGACTGCACAAGATGACAAGGTCACGTCTGGCACAGGCTTTTCATCGTCTGTGGGCATCAGTTCTGACTCTCAGGGCAACATCCATCACTTCCTGTCAAGTGACTGACCGCCCTGTCTAGATAAGCATCAGGTTAGCTAACTGGAAACTGGTGATAATATCTGGAATGTGTGAAATCTGAGAGACACAACAACACATTTCTCCACCTGTGTAGACTTGCCAGAGAGGATGTTTGGGACAACTCTGAGGCTAAGCAGATGGAGGGCATTGGTGCATATGAGTCCTGCAAGTTTTTGAAGCAGAGGGGTGTCATCACAGAAGGAGAAAGAGGCTAGAACTATGTCTACATGTGCAAAATTCTTTGACTGGATTGAAATGTTTTCAGATTAAATAATTCAAATATATAGTTTACATGGGCACAATCCGTTCACGACGAGCATCATCTACAAGCAGCGGGCTTTTATTCTGAACAGAAATACTGACATGCGCAAAGAAAAAACCACCAAAGAAGAAGTTCTACTTCCGGTTTACTCCCGTGATGAAAGTAAACAAAGCTGAGCGTCCAAAATGGACCTGTGACAGGTTTTAATGACGGCGGAGACGTTACTGCACTCCCTGATTGAGCTACAGGTAATGCAGATAATTTTGAGCTCCGTCAAAGTTTCTAGTGGAAATGATGTGTCGCTCACCGACCAGTTTTACTTCTCCACTATGCTAATATTATTAGCATTAGCCAGGCGGAAATGACATGCACATGCGCAGTCACGTCAGTTTTTCACGACTGGAAAATAATGAACAGATTAAATGTTTGCATGCACACGTTTCGAATTATGAATCGGCATAAACCACCCGTCTCATTGTTCTGATCACAAATTCTTTCGAATCAAGATGAATAAACAAACAAAAACAAAACAAACAAAAAATAATCAGAATGGGACGTTTACATGACGCATTTTTATTCCGAACGGCCGTTTAATCCGATTACTTATGTCCATGTAAACATAGCTAATGAGGTGTGTAGAAAGGGAGGCGGAATCGAGTAGAGAAGGAAATGAATGGAAAACATTTCCATGTTTTCTCCCCTTTGAACAACAAAATAAAACTCTCATGCAGACTGCATGACAAATGATAACCAGTTTTCTTCTAGTTTAATTAGCGAAAACAGTGCACATGGTCTGCTTTTGAAAAATAAAAAATCACCTCCTAATGTGTGCAAACCCAAGAAAATATGCTGACATGAGGTCTTACAGTGTTCCCTTGAGAGTTCAGCGCAGATTGACCTGTGACCATTTGGGTTGTGTCACATTTTGCATGCACACATACACAGACAATCATTCATCTAGATTTAAAATGAAGAAATCCACACTTCTGTATCGTTCACGTTTCTTACTGACATTTTGTCAATACAGGTTAATGATGCATTTTTTACTATGATGCCCACATGAAAGCAAAACTAGCCTTACAGAAAAGGTTAGCTTGTAAAAATTCAAAACCATCATCAGGAGTGTAAATCTTAACTCTGAATTCCTTTCTTCTGTGAAGCAACTAGTTGAGGAAAACATCAAGGCACAAATCTACGTTTCTGCAATATTAGGACTAAAACACAATGCACCTCCATTTAAAAAAAAAAAAAAAAGTCTAGTTGAGATAATGTTTCAAGGAAGACAATACCTTTTTGAAGTAAAAAAAAAGCACAAGCGATCACATGATCAGATGGAAATCAGACATGCAAAGACCACAGAGAGGACAGATATTGATATGAGAAGAAACAGAAGTAAAAAATGCACTGACTGATAAAACTGGCACAGAGATGCAAAACCAAGTGCAAGCATGACAAGATCAAGAGAAGCATGACGTATGAAAAAGAAACATGTCAGCGTGTCCTTTTACTTCAATCACACTGACTGCATACCACAAAGACAGGAGGAGTGAAGGGAGATTTGTTCCAAAATACACGAAGTAAACACTGAATGTGTCAGTAAATTTAGTTTTGCAACTTTATTTTTATGTTATAGTTGCAAACAGTGATATACATATACTGATGGATGCTGATTATTGTTTGGGAACACATGGGAGGTAAACAGAACTGACACAGAACATGTTGGATCGTTCTGCGATGATTTTGTAAGAAAAAACTTCTTGCTTTGTGACCTTACAGATAAGTCGCTGTGGGTGTTTGCAGAAGCAGATGGTCTAGGTAGGCGGAGTGGGATCTGTTTGTTTATGAGACCGGAGGAAAAAAAATTAGCTTGTGGTGGGAAGCCGAAAAGGATGAATATGTGCATATCTACAGTATAGGAGGCGGAGGTTTCTGTGAGTTTATAGGAGGCGGCTATGAAGCCTCTTGTCTACTCTGGCACAGTCTCATACATCTCGTCCATCTCCGAAATTATGGTCATAAACATGATGAAACTTTAAAATGTGTGAAAGTAAAAATGGGAAAGGAGATGAGGAGAGAAAGTTGGGGGGAAACAGGGTTTTGGGGCAGTTAAGAAGAAAAAGCTGAAGATTGAAAAAAATAAAAGTTGCCAAGAAGCTTTCTTTCATTTTTTAGTCACATAAGTAGGTAAAAATCTACTCCTTAAAAGCTTCTTGTGAAAAGCAAAACAAGGAGACAACATAATAAATTAAATGTGTCCTCCGGTTTGCCAAACTTCTTTGTCCAAATGAAGATATTCTTGGCTGCCAACCATTGCTTTTCATTAAACAAATGGGGGTTGGCAATTGCGAGGAGGAGAAATGGGAAAGAAATAAAGGCAGGTATAGAATTTTTGAGCGTGCTTCAATTACCGTATTTTCTGCTGTACATTTTGCACTGCCCTATAAGTCGCATCAGTCCAAATATGTCTAATAAAGTGGAAAAATCCATAAATATGTTGCTTTGCCGTATACGCAGGGGTGAAAGTAGTTTTAAATTCCCAAATTGTCCCCCGGGCGCTTTCAATAGTTGCCCACTGCACCACCTGGTGGTGGATGGGTTAAATGCAGAGAGTAATTTCGTCCTTGTGTGGCAACATACATTGAT
>JARVGV010001153.1:11247914-11259122 GCA_031762435.1 Hypsolebias longignatus | reverse complement strand
AACTGTGCAGACTTGTGTGATTTTTTTTAATTTGTAGAAAAACAATTACCATATTTTTCAGACTATAAGGCACACTTAAAATCCTTTAATTGTTTCAAAAATGGACAGTGGGCCTTATAAGCACCTTATGTATTAATTCTGGTTGTGCTTACTGACCTCAAACTAACTTTATGTGGTACACGGCACTCAAAAATTTGTCAAAATGAACTTGTTTTGCTTAATGCGCCTTATAATAAGGTGCACTTTATTGTCTGAAAAACACGGTAAGTATAGAAATAAAGCAAAATGTTGAATATTTGCAAAAGAAATGACAGGAAAATAGCTAAAACTAGTACTTTTTTATTGTTTGTATAAGAACTTATAAAATTCAGTTTTATGTTACTTTGTTCAAAGCTTGAAAGAGCCGCTGCAGACGGACCAAAGAGCCACATGTGGCTCTAGAGCCGCAGGTTGCAGACCCCTGATCAAGAAGGAATTAAACTGAGATTAAGGGCTGTCAGAGAGTGTCCCAAGGGCCACTTTATGTTGTCCACATCTGACCTGAATTCAAATTTCATATTTGATGGCTGCTAAAAGGTTATTTATTTGTCACGAGAATAAACAAGTCATATGTGGATAAAAACAGAACGATAGCTGTTTGAGGGGATTTGGGAAGAGCTGAAAGAAGAGCAAGAAGATGAGGAGCAAGAAAAAGAAGAGGTATTAGTGTTATCATGGTCATCTTTAAAAGGCTCAACTCACCTGGATGTACTCATGGTGTTGCTCCTCCAGCACTTCCAGTTCAGCACTGAGGTAAGCTTATACAGTCAAAATGTCAGATTGAAGGCATGAAGAGGTGTAAAGTCTGTCAGTGTGAAACACTGGGGGTCATCTCACCTGTCACTGATGTCCCACAGGGGTGACCATCAATAACCCCCTGGCTTTGAGCCCTCAGCAGCATGCAGGGTTGTTGGAGTCTGCAGGAGAACTCCACGGTCACCCTGAAGTCCCCCAGGTGCCCCCCGCTCTCGGACACAGTCACCAGAGACTCTGGAAACACACACTTCTGCAGCTCTGCAGGCTCTGGCAGAAGTGCAGAGACATGTTGGACATGAGACATGACTGACACCAAATGTGATTCAATAAATGAGAAACTCATCTGCCATCTGAGAGGAAATAATAAATTACTTTGTTTCCATTATTCATGGCACTGCCCTGCATGATTTACATTTGTTTAATTAGATGTTATGTTGACGCTCTATGAGGGTTTGTGTTGTTGCAGTTTTGCTCATTTACTTCATTATAACATGAGATCATCGTGCGGTTAATGAATTATAAAGATATTATTCAAAAACTGCTATAGATGACAAACATTAGTAAAACTCCTACTTGGCAGAATGTACCTACCTATGGCGGACAGGAAGGTGGAGGCTTCACCTCCTGCTGTGGCTCCAGCACCGTCGTCAGTCGAGGCCTCCATGTTGACGCTCTACAGCCAAAACTAATTTATCGCTTAAATATATTCATGTATTGAACAGAAAAGTAAATCATACAAAAAGTAAAGGCTTTAATTATTTTTCCAGAAACCTCCTTATTGTTTTTTTCTCCCAAGTATCTCCTCTTTAGACGCGCGTGCTTGTTGATCCGGGTTGTCATGGCAACAGCGCGGCTGTAAAGACGGTAGTAAGTGCGCAGTTGAATTTATAATTTAAATCCATTTTACTCAATTAGGTTCATTTATACAGAACCGATACAAAACAAAAGCTGTCCCGGACACTGTACAAAAACATCAACATACATTATACCAGTGGTGGAGAAAGTACTCAAACACTGTAAATAAACAGGTAAAAATGTACTCTAGTAAAAGTACCATATTAATGATTTTTTAACTTAAGTAAAAGTAAATAAGTACAGTACTTGCTTTCAAAAATACTTAAAGTAATAAAGTAAAAGTACTTGCGGAATGTATTACCTAATGCATTTACAATATCATTAAGTGTGCATACTGTATGTATATTTTCTGTAATACATTAATAGTGCTGTTTTAATGAACAATGCTGCAGATAATACATGTTTTTATTGTGTTTACTCTGTGACACAGTTCACACTTGAACTTGAGATTCTGTGTGTCAGAATTTCAGGGATGACATGCTGAGTTAAATGTCATTAAGTAAAATAAGAAAGAGGAATGATTATACCTTTGAAAGTTTTTATTTAACACAAACAAATGTGTCATTTTAACTCCAGTAAAAACATTTAAGTAAAGGTTGTCTGTCTGAAAAAGGAGCATTAGACCTGACAAAGGAACAGGATCTGATCAATTCAACTCTAGTTTGTCTTCAACTCTAGTTAAAATACTGTCTAAACCTTGTAATGGGTCAATAGTGAACAATATTTTAACTTACTGACATCATTTTTAAAACTTGGACCTGAGTGTCGAGACATTTGGAGACATCTCTCGTGTCCTAACATCCATGAACTGACTCATTTTAATATTGCAGCAAGAATTTCTTGTCCAAAATCAGAAGAAGTTGATTTTCAAAGTTTTTTTTGAGTCCAGTCTGGCTCTTTTGGGAGAGAGAATCTGTCCTGCTGAACTAAACAGTCTTTCAATAGTATTTCAATAATATTTCAATAGTATTGCAATAGTTTTTCAATAATATTTCAATAGTATTTCAATAATCTTTCAATAGTCTTTCAATAAAATCATGGTTGGTGTGTATCTTCTGGCTGAATCTCTGCGGTGGAATCCATTTAGGGTGTGTTAGTGGTGCTGTGGGTGCTCCCAGCTCAATGACATAGAATATACGGAATTGGTCCAGCTCTTCTTGAAGGCAGGTCTAATGTTACCTGTCCACTTCACAGTGATTCAATGGACCAACTCCCCTCTAAACATCAGTTACTTTCAAACTAATGACAAATCAAAAAGCTGCAACGTGAATGTAACTTGTAACTCAACACATTATAGAAATGTAGTGTAGTAGAAAGTACAGATACTTCATGTAAAATGTAGTGGAGTAAAAGTAAAAGTACCCACATTTAATTCTACTTAAGTAAAGTACAGATACATGAAAAATGTACTTGAGTACAGTAACAAAGTATTTGTACTTAGTTACATCCCACCACCACTGATGTAAGACAACAACATATGGATTTAAGAAGCTGCTCGAAACGTGCCGTGGAGTACAGACAAGCTCACTACTTGATTTTATGTAAACACCCCCCCCCACTCCATTTTCTAATCAAATGCAGCTTTTTTGCAAAGGAGAAGTTATGAAAAGAATGAATGACTTGCAGTAAGATGGAAAAAAAAAAAGACGCATAAGGAAAAACTAATGATACTACAAAAATAAAAAAAAGTAAAAGAGCCCCCAAAAAAGAGGAATATTTTCTTCAGACGTCGTAACTCACATCAAAACTTTAAACGTCTAACCGTCTTGAGAGTGAGGAAGAAAGAAGAAAAGAGGAAGAAGGTGGTGGGAGGGGATGTCAGCTTTCATCTTGCCACTGCTGCCGCCCTTGCTGCCTGAGGAAAACTGTCATTATGTGTGTCATTGAAAGCTTGTTCAACAGTATGTACAGGGCGTCCGTGTGCGAGTGAAAGGTAGCGTTAGCGTGATAGATGGATGAAGGGCTGCTAACTAAAAGCAGTCTAAAATTGTTCTAAAATACATTTCTATTCTCTCCGTTTTTACCTCTGCTTGTGATCTTCAAACCAGGCACTTAGATGCAATGACAGGTGCCTCCACCAGGGGGCGGGGAGTGTAGATCAAAAGGGCCAACCTGCTGAGTGACGGAAGCGTTTGTGCAATTATCAAAAAAACACGCCAAAAATGGGAGTGCCATCTCTAACGATGGGCTTGCTTTTGCAGTTTAGCCACACTGCTGTCCTCACATCGAAAACTACAGTTTTGTCCTCACACAGATGTGAACTTGGTCGTTTCATGTGGGGATTACTCGACATTAACATACATCAAAACCTTGTGTTCAAATGCAGCGAGCACTCTGACTGAAAGTTGGCCAATTTGTCACAGTTCCTGGAAAACAGTCACAAGGTTTTCATGTGATGTCGAAAACTCAGCTGTTCTCCTCTTTGAGGTGTAGGGAGTTGGAGCCTAACTGGGTCGACCCTCATTAAGGATGGCGCTACCACCAGTGAATAATCCAGGTGAAATGTGTGTGTGTGTGTATGTTTGGGGGGACTAAACAACAAAAGCTACTAACTCACATCCTGCTCCCTCTGATACTGCTGCCCGTACAACAAAGAGCATTCGACAGAATTGTAAATGCAACAGATGTTCAGGTGTTTTACTGCCTGTTCATGTCAAACTGAGAGATCCAACAAATTCTGTGTTGAATTTTTGTTGTCGTCGTGATTTTTTTGTTTGTTTGTTTTCTGTGCGTCAAGCATATTGTACCAATTCTGCTTTCTTACACTAATAATTCAAGCTTGTTCTACCTTTTCAGCCACCTTTTTTTTTTAGCATTGTTTAGCTTATTTCAGCTGTTTTCAGATCAATTCAAGGTTTTAGTGATAATTTCTGCTATTTTTAGCCCAATTAACTTCTTTATGCTAATTTCAGATTGTCATGCTTCTTTCAGCGTTTCCCCCTGCTATTTCAGCTACGATTTCAATTTAGTTCAATTCACCGTATTTACAGTAGTGCCAAGTCACAAGAGAAGTCATCTCAGGGCACTGAACAGAAATAATTTAGTTATTACTATTTAGCAGTTTTTATGTACTGTATTTTGCCTTTTCAGTTAATTCCATGTTTTTTTTAAACTCATTTCACCTCCTTCCATTTCCTTCTTGTAGTTTCAGCTTATTTCTGTCCTTTCAGCTATTTTTTTTTAATTTTGCTAATTTCAAGCTTTTTTTTCCAGCTAATTTCTTATTTTTTGTGCTAATTTTTGCTTATTTAGGTTTTATAACGTAGCTGTTTTTGTTTCATTTTTATATAATTTTTGCTATTTACCTTTCATGGCTCTCTAACGAGGCGCACACATTTCTTCCTGCTACCTGTTCTCCGCCTGCTTTTTTTGCTCTCTGTCTGCGTATCAGAGCAGCTCCTATTTTTGCACATCTTCCAAAATGAAAACTACTGTGTTGGATCTGACCAACTGGACTTTCGACGCAAATGACAAAATCTTTTCAACAAAGCGACAGGGTCCTGGAGAACCCTCATCTGCTCGGACGACACGCATGCAGCTGGATATATCTCTGGGGGTGATGGTGTGTTTACCTCTGCTATTGATTGAGGATGCTGAAACTGCATATAATTGGAGTTATGATAAAAGGTTTCTTGTTTTTGGAATAGTCTGGATCCTGGTTTATCAACGTACAAAGAAGACGGCCGCAGCTAATTTGGACCTTGTTAGGCTGCTGCCTATGTGAAGGTTTGGTTCATGCTTGGAGAACTCAAAATCAGCCGATGTACGAGTGAAACCGTAAGTTGGAAGTGATTTGAATCGCAGGCCACCTGCAGCTTTGGGACTCGTCAGCATGAAAATGACCTTGAAGAGGCTTGTAAGCAGGGACCAGTGGAATGCACCTTAATCTGGCCATTTTGGACCTTGGAAGTGTCACTACAGACTCAAAGGCTGACAAGGAAAAAAGAGTCTGCCTGAATTAGTCAACAGTTGTGGTTGTCTGAATCTGACTCCCTGGTTGTCATCGAAAAAGGCCAACAGCAATTTATCCAGGGAAATGTGTAAACTAAGGACAAGCTTAATCTTTTATTGTTGTCTGCATCTCATCTGTGTTCTTTGAATAAAACAGGTCTCTCTTGTAAATGAGTCCTTGAGGCTCAGTGAGACTAACCTGTATAAATAAATTTTGAATGACAAAAGATTGTTGTAGCATCTCAAAAAATAAAAAAAAAAAACACAACCAACTGCATACACTCACAACTACTGCCAGATCTGAATCACAAATTTGTCCACCGTGCATGCTTTCCTGTGACAGGAAATCTGTGCGCAAAAAAACCCAAACTCATTTATGCACATTAGGAGAAGACAAACTTCACAGTAACAGTAACAGTCAACAAACAAATCTGCTCATTTAGCTGTCAAAACATAAATTCTTTAGTTTTTAATTATTGCACTCAGGGGTTTGAGTTATTCTTAATTCCCTGAGGTGAGCTTTGGGTTTCAGCAGAAATAATAACCTGCTAATTGACAAGGAATGACATGAATAATAGTGTTCTTAACCCATATTTAAAGTGTGTTCAGCGCTGTGTGAGAAAAGCCAGACATCAGAAGATAAAAAGCATCAATAAAGATAAAAATAACCTAAAAAATACCATTGTAAACACGAGCAGGGACTCCAAAGGAGGGGATGCTGAACAAATGAATCACTCCGAACTGATATCAACACTGCATGACCAGGGTTACATGTGGAAATAAAACATATACGTAAACTGGAAAATTGAATAAATGAGCAACATTTTTGTTGGTGGACTCACCATACACCAACAGGGTGTAATGATCAGCGGCCCGTCCAAAGTTGTTCTGGGCTTGGCACAGGTATGTTCCGTTGTGCGATTGGCTAAGACGAGAAATCTGAAGAGTGGATCCAGAAATCTCTGCCCTCTCAGGTAAAGTGTCATTTATCCTGGACCACTGAATACTTCTTGGCCTAGAAGGAATGATAAACGGAGTACAAAATAAAAAAATAAAAAAAAATAAAAAAAGTTAAAATTAAAGACCAGATTGCGCATCAATTTCCATTCAGTTTATTTATATAGCACCAAGTCACAAAAGAAGTCATCTCAGGGCACTGAATAGAAATTAATATATAAAAATAAGACTGCTTTGAGTTTAACTCCATCACATCACACTTCACCTTTCATGAGAGAAATTTAAACCAAGATCGTCTTGTGTTGAGAGATGACAGTTATGAAAATTGTCAAACTACACTTGAAAACAACATTATGCACAAACTCATTCAATTCATGCTCAGAGCATGTGCTGCAAACGACTCTCAGCTACTACCACAGCAAGTTGTAGCTCGACATTTGCAGTTTTACTAGTCTTATGTGCTGGTTAATGTTAATAATACCTTGAAAAAGACTGGCTTCAACAGTTAGTCATAGCTATACAACCAATAATCATTTTCTTAGACTTATTAAAATCTGTCCAGTGGTTCTAGAAATATTTTGCTAATAGACAGACAAAACTGATGCCAAATAGTGATTGGAAAAAAAAAAAAATCAGCCATTTATATATTTTTAGCATTGTTTAACATCAGTTTGCTTTGGAAACCATATTTAATTGCATTGACTACAAAAGTTAAGTTGTAGAGGCACATCCAGTAATTACATTTGGAAATTGGTTTAACAACTGGTTTCTGAAATATTTTGGTAACTGACAGACACAAACACAAACATTTATAATTCTATCCTTATTAGGACAGTGTATTGTCTTCCATTCATTTCTGTAGCCTAATCCTGACCCTTACCCAACCTAACTAGTGCAGACTTAACTCTAACCCTAACCCTAATCCTAAAATAGCTTTTCGCCGTAGTTGTACTGGTTTTGGTCCTGGTAGGTGAGTATACCAGAATAGGTCTTAAAAAGGTAACAGAGACTAAATACGCACTCACAAACTCAAATGGGCAGACTATTATGTATTAGTTAAACTTGCATTTTTTAATAAGGTTACAACAATCACATATACCAACATTGTGTTTTGAGACAAAATGAAGACAGTTTGTGTGAAAGAAATAACTCAATGTGTCCAAAAAAGGACAACTTTCTTATTTACAAATTTTCCACCAAAAGAAAGTGGACAGCACACAGTTTTAAACCATGTTCGGTTATGGAATTAGTATTAAGAGAGAAATAAAGAAATAGAGTGGATTCAAGTGCAGTTCATGATTGCTATAAAAAGAAAAGTGGCAGAAGAGGGTTAAGTGGCCCAGAGGGCGAGACTGAGATGAGAAGACAGAATAGAAGGGGCTCGAAGAAGGGGCCAACGGGAACATGGGGTGGCTTCCTGAAAAGTAATGAGATGGATGGTCAGAAGGCAGCAATGGTGTGAAACAGTTGATAGAAGGAAGAGGATGGCCAATGAGCGAGAAATAGGGTGTGGGGTGTGCAGGGTGGAAAAAAATGACAAAAGTGAAAGGAAAGGGTGGAGTAATGAAAATGGGAGAAACGAGAGAGAAAAAGTACGATGTGTTGGATGATGAAGGGAAGAAGCAGGCAGACAAAATGAATTGGTCAGAAAAGCTGGGCAGAAAGAGGAGACAGGAGGTGCAAGGATTACCGAGACATCCTGGTGAAATCTGTGCAAGACTTGATGTGCGTGTGTGTGTGAGCTTCTGGCTGGGTGTCATGGCTCCTGCCACTTTGGACAGATTACAATCCTGACTCATCTGGGTTCTAATCCCTCAGGGAGTCTAATTAAACCTCTTTCTTGCTCAGTCACTCACATACAAACCCTCTCTCACCTCCTCGACACACACTGAATGGGGAAAAACAAAATCTGCCTCAGTTCGTCTTTTGTTAACTCACATGCATGCACCCATTTACTCCCACCCGGTGTAATCTCTTGAAAAGCTAATTTACAAATAAGAAGGTAATCACGCAAAGGGACAAAACACCCTCCTCCCTTGTGCCACCCTACCAACAGTCAGACAGAATTGGGTAGCCCTTCAGCGATAGGTAGAGGCATCTAATTGGTGCTCAATGCTGAACAGGCGGTTAAAGTGCAAAGGTGATCAGGGTGCTAGTGTGTGAGTGTTCATGTCTAAGTGTGTGCAGTGCAGCATCAAACTGAGGTCATTGTCCAGAACTGCTTGCAGTCCTACCCCCCTCCCCCCCCAACCCCCCAACACACACACACACACTCACAGACAGTGGTCCCAATCAGCCATTACAAAGCTTTGGAGAAGCTGGGGCCAATACGTTTCTCAGCCAGTCCTCTCAGTCGGATTTCACTTCTCTTCACACACCCACACACACACACACTCACGATGCATAGTCTTTGGCTGCATGATGCTTTTCTGGGGGAGCTTTAGTAGACCTGATGCTCACAGACAGACGGACCATCTAGGGGAGGGTTTAACAGCTTAGGACCCAATACCCTTCTGGAAAGTGCACAGAGCGTGTGGACACACTGGAAAACAAGCTTCTTTCAAAATTGGTTTTTAAAATAGTTAATTACCGAACAGGCTTTGAATCCATTTCACTCAGTAAGGTACAGGTTTCTAATATAGCCATAGTTACGCTCGATTTGGAGCATCTTCCTTAACACTCTAACCTCTCAGTAACCTCTCAGGCACATCCTTAAGCTCTTCTTTCTTTTTCTCCTTCATGCAATAAAATATGGATCAGGTAGAGCTTCACTCACCTGTCTTGCATTAAATGTCAAGCAGCACCACAACATCTACCACTTTTCTGTTATTGATCAGATTCAGATTCACTTTTCTTGTAGATTTAATGACCTTGTTTTTGCCCCCCATTGTGGAGCGATAAGGGTGAATTGGAAATATCGTCTGTCTGTCCACTCGTCCATCCATCAGTGCACATAGTGAGCAAGAAAACTTGAAAAAATAGGTGAGGTACTGACTTCTATTTTAGTGTGCGGCAGTCTCTAAGTGTAAGAAAGGCTCCTTTGTAAATTAGGTTGCCACATCAAAATCAAAGATGGCTGCCACCATACGTCTATATGTAAACCTTTTGAGATAGATAACTTGAAAAATAGGCAACATGCCGACTTCCATTTTGTATGTAGCTTCATCTAGGTGCGAAAAAGGTCACTCACTGAAAAATATAAAATCAAAACATTAAACATGATTCTAGACTATAATAAATGGTGCCATTAGAATGTGTTTAATCCTGAAGTATTTCACATATACAGATGTGCAACTCACACTCTACCACAATCTGCCAGAAACATTGTCAAAGCTTGAATCTTGTGATTGACCTTAGGCTGGCTGTAGACTGTGTGGGTGAACAAATATGGAATCGGACAAGTGTGGGATTTTGGAGAAGATGTTTAGGTAGGAATATAAGAGTGAGTTTGTTGCTAAACAAAAGAAAATAGCAAGAATGATTAAAGCAAGGATATATACCTGGGATCAAGCAGGATTGTAGCATCATAAAGACAGTACTCAGCTTTCAAACACATGTAGATTTGCAAAACTTCTGCCAGATTTGTAAATGTATTATTGCAACCTAATTTATCATTCTATATGTATACTTTGCTCAACAAATCAGGATGTAAACAATTACCAGTTCATTAAAACTGTTAGATTTCTGCATCCCAAACATCTCTTTTATTGCCACTAGAGAGCACAAGTCAGTACACCTTGTGTCTGTCCCAAGCCCGGGTAAATGGCGAGGGTTGTGTCAGGAAGGGCATACAATGAAAAACGCTTTTGCTAAAACTAACATGCAAGCGACACCATACCAGATCGGTCGAGGCCTGGGTTAACAACAACCGCCACTGGTGCTGTTGACAAACAAAGTGACGGCGGAAATTGTGCTACTGTTAGTCGAAGACCACGAGAAGGGAAACATGTCAGGAGACAGAGGGAGAAGAGGAAAGTCAATAATGTAGGACTGAGGGTGGTAACTAAATGTGGAAATAGCAGGCAAAGGTAGAAAGCTGGCAGACATGATGAAGAGAAGAAAGGTAGATGTTTTATGTGTCCTAAAGATCAAGTAAAAGGGCAGCAAGACTCACATCATTGGAGCAGAGATGAAACTGTATAATTCAATGGTATCGCTGAGGTTGAGAAAATGACTGAAGAATGGAGAAGAAGTGTGATGGTGCCCATTTTTAAGAACAAGGGTGATGTACAGAATTTGAGCAACTACAGAGGAATTAAGTTGATGACCCACACAGAGATCCTGGAGAGAATTGTGGAAGCTAGACTTAGATGAAAGGTGACAACTTGTGAGTAGTAGTATGGTTTCATGCCAAGCAAAAGCACCACAGATGCCATCTTTGAAGATGCTTATGGAGAAGTATAGAGAGGGTCAGAAATAACTCCATTGTGTTTTTGTGGATCTAGAAAAAGCATGACAGGGTGCTGAGGGAGGAAGTGTGGTGACTCATGAGGAGTGGTAAAGTATGTTACATTGGTACAGGACATGTATGAGGACACAAGAACAAGAGGACAGCAAGACAGCTGTGGGATGCGCTGTAGGAGTGACAGATAGCTTCAAGGTGGAGGTGGGATTGCATCAAGGATCGGCTCTGAGCCCCTTCTTGTTTGC
>JARVGV010001153.1:11207973-11233329 GCA_031762435.1 Hypsolebias longignatus | reverse complement strand
TGCAGGAGGCAATCAGCTGATTAGCAGCAGCTGTGTCAAAGGCAACACACACTGCTGCAGCAGGCAGGCAGAGCAGGCACGTAACAATGGCATCCAGAAGACATCCTCACCAGACCAGACCAACCACTGTGTCTGAGTCAAACAAGGTTGAGTCAGGTCCTCTGGATGGAATCTGTACAGAGGACCTGACTCAACCTTGTTAGCTTCATCTACCATAATTTCTGCTGTACACGTCACTCTGCCCTAAAAGTCACATCAGTCCATATTTGTCTGATAAAGTGTGGCATTTGTTGCGCATCACCGCTGACAACTCGGAAATGTGGACCGGTGTTATGCCAAAAACTGATGGGCTGCCAAATGGTGGCCACTGGAGTCTGCACGGGAGGACTTTAGCAAGAATTTAACAAGATCAACATTTAAAGACAATTATCTGTTTGCTCAAAATTATAGTAAATGTGTCTCAATCTAATGTTTGCTTAAAAAATGCACTTTGAGGATCAAATCAGCTGCATTTCAAAACCAGATACGTGTAAGTAAACGCGTGCACACGATGAGTCGCTGTGCAAATTTAACAAAATAAACAGCAAAACATTTATATGTTAGCTTGAAATTATAGCAAATGTGTGTCTCAGTGTAACGTTTGCTTAATAAATGCACTTTAATGGGCAAATCAGTTGCATTTAAAAAATAGTTTCACTGCTGAGGTGCTCCCGGAATCACACAGACAGGGAGGGAAAATAAAAAGGAAGGAGGGAGGAACGCAACTTGTTTAATCAAAATTTAACAATAAAAGCACCTAAACAATTATTTGTTTGCTCGAAAACATAGCAAAGTTGTGTCTCAGTGTAACGTTTGCTTAATGAATGCATTTTAATTATCTAATTAGCTGCATTTCACCGGGACGGTGAAGCTGTTTTGATGGTTCCAAGCCACCAGCAGAATGAAGGTGGGGCCGATTGAGTCATTAAAAGCTGGTGAGGATTCTCAGTTATCCAGGACATAGTCAAGTCAAAAAAGTTCAAGAAAAAAACAAAGTATAAAGTATAATAAATAAAGTCTAGATGTTTTTGCCTTGAACTTTTTGAATTTGTCATTATAGCCATGTTTACCTATTACATGATACAACAACATGCCATACAGCTATTACTGCTCTGTGCCATCAAGTGGCTGAAAGGGGTACTGCTCAATTTTTTTCCAGTCAAAATTAATGAAAACGGTCAAATCTCAGCCAAATAATGGTTTATAAATAAAGAAAAAAAATCCACAAATATGTCGCTTCAGCCTATAAGTCGCAGGGCATGTAAATTATGCAAAAAACTGTGACTTGTTCCAAAAAAACATGGTACTTGGATTATAGAGCATGCATCAGTCTTCCTCTGCAGAGGAGCAGTGTCTCTACTCTGAGATCCTCCCCAACATCTGAGCTCCTCACTTTGTCAGATAAAGTAACTCACCCACTTCTGACAAAGAACCACGATCTACAATTTTAGTGATATCACTCCAGCTTAGTTATTTCTCATGTGGTTGAAAACTGCTCATCCCTTTTGGAGGTTTCTGTGCGATGAGGCCAACAGGTTCACTTCACCTGCAAAAAAGCTACAGTGAAATCCAAAGCTCAGTAGAAGCTTAAAAACGTTTCCCTTCGGCTTTGTCTAGAAATTCTGTCCATAAAAGTTACAAAACATTTAAGGAGAGACCCATTGGAAAAAGTAAAACCAATACGGCACACTTAAAATTTAGTTTATGAGAGTCCTAACCTATTAGTTATAGTAGCATCTTGTTGGAAAATTTATTTTATTTGATATTCAGTAAAAAGAAAAAATGCTGAGTCTCTTCTTCTTGCGTTTTTAATATAGTGAACAGAGAAATTTATTATATTGAGAACACAACATAATTAACTTTTATAGCATCAGTCTTTTGCACGTTTCTTTCCAAATTAAATTAACTGATGCTTTAAAATGATGTGAATTTCTTTAAGATTGAGTGCACTCTGACCATGGCTACATGCAGCCTCACTGTGCTGTACATAATGATCCATAGAACAGCACTTTGCATATCCATTGATTGCATTAACATTCACTGCTGCACTGAAGTTGGTGTTACATTGTAAACGTCAGGATTGTTTTTCATTTTAGATTTTTCATTCGACCTGCCGAGCTGTGTGGCAATAAAATGAACATAAAGTTCTGTAATGCTGGAGAGGGATCGAATCTCTTTCCAAATCTGTCATGCTTATCATGGTTGTGTCCGAGTGTACGTGTCGGTGCATTCATATTCAAGAGCATGTGCATGTTTGAGTGTTTTGGAGCATGTGTGCACATAGGTATTTGTGTTCATATATAGTACGTATCTGCACTCGCTCACGTGGGAGAAGAGCCAGGATTAATGCTGTGCTGTCACAAGGCCCCAGATGATGAAGTGCTCAGACTCCAGAAGGGTGGAAACAAGGAAATCAGAATAATTGTGAGGAAAAGATGAATGGAAATGAGCAGATGAAAGCTATAATTTTATTGTTTAAAAAAAATAAAAATCTTATTTTTAGAGGAAAACACAGACGGTCTCATTTTTCTTTTTTTCTTTTTTTATTTTCTTTTAACACTGAATGTGCTGCAAGAATTTAGTTATGCCCATGCTCACAATTGACTAAATTAAAATTTAGGCATCATAGTTTCAATTACCATACATAAAAATGATAATTAAAAACAATAAGGGTAATTTAATGAGGCCGAGACAGGAAGCAAGTTTTGTAACATGATTTGCACTTTTTTGGAACCCAAATGCAGGCAGGACTTGGAGAACTCTGGATAAACAAAATGGAACTGACATGGCAGCCAAAACTCGGAGTATAGTAAGGACACATGGGAAAACAGAACATGATGCCAAAGAAGATAATGCACGGACAGGGAAACAAGGAAATGCAGAATATAAAGAGATGCTAACGAGGGTGTAAACACAAACACCTGGGGAAGGACAACAGGTGACAGAGTCTGGAGCTGATGGGGAGATGCTGAGGAGGGCAGACCAGATGACACAAAACACAAATCACACACTGATCCTCTCATTTTGTTGTAATTTGTTTTGTTTATAAGTGGGGTGTCATTAGGAATAATATCTGACTGTGTTTTTTTAGATAAATCACAGCAAAAAATTAAAATTAAAATTAAACCACAAAAACAAATCTTAAAAATAACGAATCATCACAAGCTCAATTTAATAATAAGAAAAATAGAAATAGAGAAACTAGAGTATGGTTCACTTGGGTTTATAAGTGGTGCATTATTATTATTATTATTATTATTATTATTATTATTATTATTATTATTATTATTATTATTATAGTGATGGTGAGTTCAGCTTAAAGCTCAGTTTAGTTCCACAAATTATTTTAGTATTTATCACACATTGTTGAGCTAATCAGTGCAATCCAGTTTAGTGAAACTCAAATTTAGTCCAGTTTTTATCCTAATGTTCCCACAACACTCCAAACAGGAACAACTCCAGCATTTCAAATGCTTTTAACGACACATACATAGTAGTCCCTGTGCCATGGAGCTGCCAGCTAGTCACTAGTGGTAGATGCCAGCTGTTTCAACACAGCAGATAACAGAAGCAAATTCAGATAAAAGGCTCCAATCTTTGTGTAATACCCACATCACGATGGAGAAGGTAATCCTGTTTATATTATAGCACGACACTGCAGATTTAACAACATGATTCAGCAAGAAGGTAAGTAAAAAGGAAGGGCTTCATTCACCTCAGAGCCTTCTGAAAGTCACACAAAATCTACTTTATACTACTTCCTGGTTGTTTGTTTGAATCTTGTGCATGATTTGGCACATGGTGATTGGTTTAGTCAATTGGTGTAACCATGTCCAGTGGTCTTCTGCATCGTTTATCAGGAACTATGTGAGCTACCTTTGCTCATGGCTGTGAAGGTTATGACTACGACGGAGCTTTAGGGCTACGCTAACAAAAAAAAAAATAAATAAAAGCTATAAAATTACGAGAATAAAGTTGTAGTATAACAAGAATAAAGTCAAAGTCTTAATATTATGAGAATAAAGTCGTATGAGACTTTTTTTTTTTTTACAGCTGTCGTTAATCTTTTTCTTTCCCCACAAGTCGGATCCATGACGCAACCTGTCAATCAACCCAGTAAGCGTGTCAGCAAATGACCAATACGAAGCTAAACGGGTCGTAATCTTATCCAAACTCCGACTCGATAAAGCAGAGTTTACTGCATTTTAAATGTGCTAAAATGAATAATGTTTTGTTAAACTTTATTGCTATTGATGCTCTTACTCAAAACATGTTCCAGTACTGCCACCTACTGTTATGATTTTCTGCTTCTGGGATGCATATATCTTACGTGACGTCATTACGTCATGATTTTTGTTTCCGTTTGAAAATGGCGCTCAGTGAGCGAAACTGTGTGCGTGCAGCGCCGTTAGAGGTCTTCAATAAGTACGGCAGAAAGAGGCTGAAGAGACCCAGCGGCGCACTTATAGGAGCATTTAGCTTCGGATTGCTCATTTGCTGACACGCCTACTGGATTGATTGACAGGTTGTATTGTGGATTCGACAAGAAAAAAAAGAGGCTTGTACGACTTTATACTCATAATTCTACAACTTTATTCTCATAACTTTATGGCGTTTAGTTATTTTTCTTAGTGTGGCAATGTATTTTTTTTTTTTTTGGCATGGCCTAAAGCTCTGTCGTATATGACAGCAGTAGAACATCACCTAAATATACATCGTGCTGTGGAAAAAGGACAAGCTTTAAGGAAATGCAGTGAGACATTCAGAATGTCACCAGTAGCAGCTTTTGACGCTAAGGTGGAAGGACCAGAAGACTGAAGCTGATAGTAAACTGGGGTGGAAGACCAGAAGACTGAAGCTGATAGTAAACTGGGGTGGAAGGACCAGAAGACTGAAGCTGATAGTAAACTGGGATAATCTTCACCTAAGCACATTCAGCAAAAACCATCTTGAAGGAATTGGACAGATAAACCAACATATACACTTTTGATTGGCTTGTTACTGTATGAATGTGCGTATGGCATAAAATTCATATCATGATATGTATTGTGAAGGGTAGCGATAACGATATATATCACGATATGTTTTGGTATAAAACTTGTAATAGGAATGAAAAAAAAATCATAGTGTCCTTTTGCCATCATTCATTTGGAAAACTGTAATACCACAATAATCTCAGTTAAGAAAATTCCACTACTAGATCCAGAGAGTTTTATAAAAATTAACAAATCAAGTATCAGGCTTCTTTCTTGTAGTGCAAAATGGTGCAAAATATATCAAATGTAGTTTTAGCCATAGGTTTTAAACAAAATAATATGTTGTTAACTCAACAGTTTCCAGTATTCTCACGTAAAAAATGAACAACAGAACAGCATTTTACTCTGAAAACACTTCATCCTCTAACCCTCTAGTGGGCGTCTTCTTCTGCTTTAAGAAGAGCTGACATGGTGACCAGTTTCCTCTGTGGCTTTGACCAGAGGGTCTTGCAGTAAAATCACACAACACAGCGTTCTTTTCTCAGATCAGACAGCAGGTTTCTCTAAAACTGACCAACGCTTATGTTAATTTTTTTTTTACTTATTTATTTATTTATTTTTAAATGTATTCATTTTAAAATACAATACAGTACAAAACAACCCCATATATGATTTCCAATGGAAACAAAACAAACAAACAAAAAACTTTTGATGGAACACAGCGTTTTGCGCATGCGTCCGAATACAGCAAACTACGGCAAGCCGGCCGTAGTCAGCTTGTAGCTTCGCTACTTTGCTCTAGAAGAAAAGACAACACCATTTACGCACAGTTTTCAACCAAAAAAAGTAACGTTTGAATCTGACAACTCTGATTTTACATCAGACACAGCATTACTGCGGTTTGCCAGTAGAATACAGATCTCTATCGTACGCTAAATGTCTATAGTTTCTACCGTGTACCGTTTACATCACACATTCTTAGTATGCAGGTTTACAAAGTTTGTGTTTTTGCCTGACAGTCATTCATTCTCGGCTCTTTATTTATCCAGGTGTTCATACTTCCATAAAAATATTTAATCAAGAACAAGAAAAATGTGTTCCCGAATGAATCACTGTACAAAATTATCTAATTAGCTGTAAATGGTTTTTCAAAAAGACGTTATTACTCACTCGTGTCCCTCAATCAGGACATACAGGAGCAACATGTTTCATTCTGTTTCACAACACAGCAATTTAGAAATGAGCTACAATTAATTTATTTGTTGAATTTGTGGCAATATATTTGGGTTATAATCATGGATTGAAGAACATCATTTTCTCAAATCTGATGTCTGCTGAACATATAAGCTTTTTTTTTAACAGGTTATTCAACAAAAAATGGATATAATCCATTAGATTTAATTTACATATTCCAAAAAAATGTTTGCAGTTGATTTTGTTTGGGTTTCTGCACATCCCGTTATCGTTTATGGGATTGTTTTGTATTATATTTTAAAATTAATAAATTTTATAAATTAAAAAAATGTGGGTGTGGAGGGAAACGAAGATGCTGATAAATATAAACAAGAAAGTTTAAAACAATTCAGACACAAGTCCTTCAGATTCCATTAAGTCAGGCAGATCATAATAAATCATTAACACTTATGTTCACAAAATGTGGTGGTTATATTGCTATTTGTTTGTTTGTTTGTTTGTACTTTATTCATTTCAAGTTAAAAGAACACAGAATACTATTTACAACAACATGATAAAAGAAAAAATAAATATACTGTATATGAAATGAAAGGAAGCAGAAGAAAATAAAATCTTATTTTGTCTGCCCCTTCTTTAACAATCAACTCAAACAAAATTTTTTTCAAGCAGAATAATCCATAAAATAAAGAAAAACTACACAAAGTAACTCATCGCACTTTACCAAAAAAAAAAAAATCTTTTTTTTCTTTGTTTTTGATACTAACCAATTAGATGTATTTTTCCAAAAACATTATTTTAATCATCATCAAATGTATTGCAAGGGAACATCTGGCAGAGCCTCCTGTGAGACGGAGCTTTAACTCCCACCTCCGGGAGAGCTTCAAGCATGTTCTGGGGGAGGTGGGGGACATTGAGTCCGAGTGGGCCATAGAACATGGCCCATTCAGACTCTATCATCACCTCTATTGTCGAGGCGGCTTATCAGAGCTGTGGCTGCAAAGTTGTCTGTACCTGTCGTGGCAGAAACCCTTAAACCTGGTGGTAGACACTGGCAGTGAGGGATACTGTCAGGCTGAAGAAAGAGTCCTATCTGGCCTTTTTGGCCTGTGGGACCCCAAAAGCAGCAGATTAGTACCGGCAGTCCAAGGGGCATGCGGCTCGGGTGATTGCTGAGGCAAAAAAATAGGGTGTGGGAGGAGTTGGAGAGGCCATGGAGAATGACTTCCATACGGCTTCGAGGCGATTCTGGTCCATTAGCCGGTGTCTCAGGAGGGGAAAGCAGTGTGCCACAAACTGTCGTGGGTCAGTGGGCAGAATACTTTGAAGACCTCCTCAATCCTACTGGCAGGTCTTCCACTGAGGAAGCGGAGCCTGGGGACTTTGGGCTGGGCAATCTCTGGTGCTGAGATCACCAAAGTGGTTAAAAAGCTCCTCAGTGACAGGGCCCCATGGGAAAGATGAGATTCACCCGGAGTTCCTTAAGGCTCTAGATGTTGTGGGTTTGTGTGTGCTTACACGACTCTGCAATCCGATTGCGTGGACATCGGAAGCAATTCCCCTGGATTAGCAGACTGGGGTGGTGGTCCCCCTATTCAAAAAGGGGGCCCATTGAGTGTGTCCCAACTACAGGGGGATCACGCTCTTAAGCCTCCCTGGTAAGGTCTATTCAGGGGTTCTGGAAAGGAGGTTCCATTGGATAGTTGAACCTTGGATTCAGGAGGAGCAGTGCGGTTTTCGTCCTGGTCGTGGACCAGATCTACACCCTCAGCAGGATCCTGGAGTGTGTGTGGGAGTTTGCCCAACCAGTCTACATGTGCTTTGTGGACTTGAAGACGATATTCGGCCGCATCCCTCGGGGAGCCCTGTGAGTGGTACTCTGGGAGTATGGGGTACCAGGCCCTTTAATATGGGCTGTTAGGTCCCTGTATGACCGGTGTCAGAGCTTGGTCTGCATTGCGGGCAGTAAGTCAGGCTTGTTCCCAGTGAGAGTTGGACTCTGCCATGGTTGCCCTTTGCAACCGATTCTCTTCATAACTTTTATGGACAGAATTTCTAGGCAGAGCCAAGGTGTTGAGGGGATCCGTTTTGATGGCCTTAGGATCACATTTCTGTTTTTTGCAGATGATGTGGTCCTGTTGGCTTCATTAGGTCATGATCTACAGCTTTTGCTGGAGCAGTTTGCAGCCGAGTGTGACGCGGCCAGGATGAGGATCAGTTCCTCCAAATCCGAGGCCATGGTCTTGAGCTGGAAAAGGGTAGGGTGCCCTCTCCAGGTCAGGGAGGAGGTCCTGCCCCAAGTGGAGGAGTTTAAGTATCTTGGGATCTTGTTCACGAATGAGAGAATAATGGAGCGTGAGACTGATAGGCAGATAGGTGCAGCAGCGGCAGTGAAGCGGGTGCTGTACCGGTCTATCATGGTGAAGAGAGAGCTGAGACAAAAGGCAAAGCTCTCAATTTACCAGTCGATCTATGTTCCCACCTTCATCTGAGGTCATGAGCTTTGGGTTGTGACCTAAAGAACTGGATCACAGATACAGGCGGCTGAAATGAGTTTTCTCCACAGGGTGTCTGGTCTTTCACTTAAAGACAGGGTGAGAAGCTTGGTCATCTGGGAGGGACTCAGATTAGCGCAGCTGATTCTCCACATTGAGAGGAGCCAGTTGAGGTGGCTCAGGCATCTGGTTAGGATGCCTCCTGGACACCTCCCTGGTGAGGTGTTCCAGGCACGTCCCAGCAGGAGGAGACCCAGAGGAAGACCCAGGACACGCTGGAGGGACTATGCTTCTCGGCTGGCCTGGTAACGCCTTGGGATTCCCCAAAGGAGCTGGCCCAAGTGGCTGGGGAGAGGGAAGTCTGGGCCTCCTTACTTAGGCTGCTACCCCCATGACCCGACCCCGGATAAGCGGAAGAGAATAGATGGAGGGATGGGTGACTTCAATCCGGCCCACCAATGACTTCATTAAACAAAAACAAACAAAAAAATTGTGTATACTGTATATATATATACAGTATATATACTGTATATATATATATTTATTTATTTATTTATTTATTTTAAATTATCACTGTTTTTTATTTATTGTTTTAGTGGGGGGAGTTCTGGGCTTGAGTTTTGTGTTATTTTTATTGCATTTATGATTCAATGCAATAAAACAAACACATTTAAAAGGTAGCAGAGCATTGTAATACTTGGTTTATTTACAGACTGACTTTAATTGCTGGATGTCCATGCAGCTTCTGAGCTGCTGACTTTCAGTAACTGTGGCCTCCTGGGCAGTTTAGTCGAACAGACCTGTTCTAAGCCAAATAGAGACTAATGTAACCAGATGCAGGCTATTCTTTTTATAGATTCTCAGCTGAAGGTAAATCGTCGAAGCTGATTTCAAGTTTGTTCTTTCTCTTTGAAAGCTTTTCCTGAGAATCTGCAACATGCGGTCAAAAGAGAGCTCCATCTAAAGACCCCCAAAAACAACACAAGTCCATGACAGAAACAGGACGAGCTTCAGTAGTTGCATCAGCAGCAGCTTGTAGATTCTGAGGAACGACGAAACCAAACGGCCTGCTGCTCTTGGCTGCATAAAATACTGAATATCTGCAACAAGCAACAGTGGTGCATGACCAGTGGTATTGAAAAACCTCTTCCCTACTTTCCAGCCAACAACTCACTGATGTAGACACATTTTTATTCAAGTCTACTGAGGCACAGAGAGAAGCTAACGAGGGACAGACATGAAGTTTACCCTAAGAGGAAACTTTTCATTCGTAAGACTGGCAAACTGGCAACTTTCTGGTTTTGAAGCGTCTTTGAACACTAAACCAGTTCTGGAACAATTTGTTGGTTTGATAAAACTAATACAAAGTACAAAATTTAAAAAAAAAATGTGTGTTGGAGGCTTAAAATAGTCATGGCACACACCATAAAGGCACGATGGCTCAGTGTTCACTGATATCAGTTACAAAGTGTAGCACATGCACACTAGTTAACTTCAGCAAAGATGATTGGAAACAGCTCCTGACAAGCAGAAACCCAAAATTCATCACAAAAGTTTTCACGTTTATTTTTTATAGTCATAAAGAACATTATTGAACATTTTGCCATGTTTAATAAGACTTGAGCCTGTGCAACCTCGTTATGCTAAAGACATATGTTTTGGTCAGCATTTGATGACACACATGATCGTTTGTCAAACGCAATCAATACGAATCTATTCATCTTGATATAGAAATGACTTCAGGACATATTCCAAAAAACGTTGAAACATTTAAGGCAGCTGATGATCTATCATTCAGTAGGTAAAATATTTTTTATGAGCTGATAATGTCCTCTAAAGTAATGGGAGCACATAAGATACTACAGTTGAGATCTCAAAAAAAAGATTGATCAGAAAGAACGAATGAGAGAGGGAAGCGATTCTGGCAGCCGCACTGCCCAGATCCTGATTTTCTTCATCCGTTTATCCGCCCATCTGTCCCTCCTTTCTTTCACTGATCCATTTCTCTTCCCCTCTGTCAACCCATCAGTCACCCATCCATTTCTTCTTATATTATCTAGCACTCAGTGTGTGATATAGCCCTACCTTTCCATTCCACCTGTCCTTAAACATCTCATTAACTTTCTCATTTATCTCTCATAACCAAGCATCTCCAAACATCCATCAGTCGCTGTGTCGGCTGCGTCTCACCCCCGTACCTTGTATCTCCCGGTCATTACGCATCCAGCGCAGAGTGGCAGCTGGCTTACTGCGAGGTGACGTGCAGGTGAGCTCAGCCTCGCCACCCTCCACGGCCTCCTGCTGTACCTCCACCGTGGGCGTCTCCGGCGGGACGAAGACGGAGAGCGTGGCCACCTGGTGGTGCGTGGAGTCTGTGTAAAGCTGGCAGAAGTAGCCGCCCTCATCAGACACGCTGACGTTGGTCAGCGTGATGCGCACCAGGCGCGGCGTGAAGAGCACCATCTGGAAGCGGTCGTCCTTCAGCGCTTGAGTTGGAAGCAAGCAAGGAGAAGAAGGGAGAGCATGAGCTGAAGCGCCGCACCCCTTTTTGTCTCAATCATTTAAAATAAAAACACACAAATGACACACACAACTAGTTCATCAGAATCTCAAGAAGTTGAGAGTTGCACAGCGTCAGCGCAATTTTACAACTTCTTATTAGTGTTTATTGTAGATTAGTTATTATTTCTATAAGTTTGACAGAGAAAGATGACCCAGGGTTCTGCAACCTTTACGATCAAAAGAGCCATTTTTATGCATCTTTCACTACATTAAACATGTCCGGAGCCACAACAACCCACTAGAACTGTGGTTATCAACTGGTGGCCTTTGAAACTCTTCAGGTGTGCTGGAGGGGGCTTCTGTGGCCTTTAGGGGTGACATTATGAAGCAAAAAAATATCTACCGTATTTTTCGGACTATAAGGTGCACTTAAAATCCTTTAATTTTCTCAAAAATCAACAGTGAGCCTTATAATCCACTGCACCTTATGTGTTAATTCTGGTTGTGCTTACTGACCTCGAATCAATTTTATGTGGTTATTGTGAATGAGTTGAATAAAATTTGACTTATCTGACTGTTCCATTTCGCTTAATACGCCTTATAATCTGGTGCGCCTTATAGTCAGAAAAATACGGTAATGATTTTTAACATTTCTTAAAGAAAAAGACAAGATTCTTGTAGGGGGGGATTGGTTTTAACTTGTTTTTTTAATTAAAAAAATATATAAACTATACAGACTGTAAAATAATCAAGTTAAAGTATGGTTTGCTCCTTGTACTCACTCCAGTGCTCACACATTTGCAAAATAAATAACTGAAAAACTGAACTTATCATTTGTTGTTGTTGTTGTTTGCATAACAAATAAACGTCAGTTTTATGCCAGTTTAGGTCAAAGCTTGAAAGAGCCGCTGCAGAGGGACCAAAAGAGCTGCATGTGGCTGCAGGTTGAAGACCCCCAGTTAGAATATCAGATGAACAAATGTGGATATTGCCACATAGAGGGCAAATAAAGGAGCTGCTGCATTCATTTGTGTTGTATTTCTGCTCAGTTTGTGCATCCAGACTTGCAGACCTGAATGCACCTTGGGTTTGTTGCATGTAAGCGGTGCAGTTTGTAAAAATCCTTCAAATAATACATTTCATCTTTAATGACCGCTCCCTGTACCGCTCGCTACCAAAGGCTACGACTGAGATAAAGATTCACTTGTCTGTACATTTAGAAAAACATCTTATGAATCACCCCCCCGCCCCCCCCCCCAAAAAAAAAAACTTTCAGAAATTTTCTCTTTTGAAGTCAAATAAATACAAGATGGCCACCACAGCCAGCTGATTTTTAACAGCACAAAAAAGGCTATAACTGAAATGAATATTCTGATATTGACCTAAAAAGTGTGTGTGGTAGTAGCTGAGCTGCTTTCCAGTATGTATTCTAACCAGAATTCTAACAAATCCCCCTAATACTTAAACTATTCAAACTCAATAGCTGTCTGTTAGCAAAATATCTCATGAACCATTAGACGGATGTTAATGAAACCTTCAGGGAGTACTGTATTTAATAGCTGCACCTCTACAAGTGTTTGGCACCAACCTAATTCAGAATGGCCACCACAGTCCAAAAAGCTTAGAAAACACAAAAATGGCAATACTTCAGTCAATTTTACACATAATGTGTTAAAAATGTGTGTTCTTACAGCTGAAAGTCATTTACAGCACATACATTATGTGCTACACATAGCACTAAACATATGTTTAAAACTTTAGCGTTAACTCTTGGAGTCGACCCTGACTCCATCAACTAATTAACATTCAGTTACAAAAAATGGCAATAACTTAGTGAAGATGCAGATATTGAGGTATAATTTGATGAAGAAGTAGCTGAGAGTCGTTCACAACATACAGTATATTCTGAATGTGACGTCTTGTGATTTGTATGAGATTATTTAGGTTTGACCAAAACGTGCACAACCATTTCTCAACACAAGACGATCTCAGTCCATTTCTGGCATGAAAGGTGGCAGCTGGTATGCATTCCTTCAAATAACGCTGTGCCTTTAAAAAATGTTTTTTTTTATGTGCAAGAGAAAAATATTTAAATCCTATTAAAATACATATTTTTTAAGTCATTGCTTAGGAAGTCTACTAAAAACACAAGAGAAGCACGAGCTGTTTTAATTGAGCGATATGACATTCTCAGCTTCGACATCCTTTTTTTTTTCTGGGCCTCTGACAGTTTTCTCTGTATCAGAGAACAGTCAGTTTAGTCAGACTCACAAAGTGTGGCGCCAGAATGGAGCTTTTTACCATCTAATTTGTGATGTCGCTCCTACGATCAGCTCTGCAGAGGAAAATTGCAAAACATGGGAGAAATATGGGCTGTGAGCACCCCCAGATGATTTGGTGCTGTGGAATTGATAGTGCTACTAAATCTAAAGCCTCAGCTTATATATATATATAAAAATAAAAAAAATCTTCAGAAGGAGTTTGCAAGTCGGTCACGATGGAGCAGCTCCAGCCTGTTCGTTGATGAGGTCCAAAAGATTTCTTGGTTCTCTCACTTCTCCACTAGGAGAGGGAGTCCTTGATGAGAACCATCCTGAAGTTAAGTGAATTCATTCCTTCTCGTTGACTGGCTTCGTTTCTCTTCAGGGCTTGTTTTATTTCTCAGTTTCTAATTAGTGTGAGGATTGTTATTGTTAATCTTATTAGGTTTTTAATCAGCATTGTTTTTCATGCCGCGAAGAACATAAATACTTAGCTGCGTGCTAAGTAAGAAAAGGCTAATTGTGCAACCAAGGAATTACACAGTAAAGCTATTTAAAAGAGCATTACACCCATTTGTTGTTGAGTCAGTGAGAAACAGACTACTGTTGTAAATTGCAATTCTGACATCAGCCTGCTAAATTAGAGGATCAGAGTCAAACTTGATCCTCAGATGAGTGAGCTACAAAAAAAACAAACTTCCATGATACACTGAATAGAACAAAAAGAAGCAACGCTGGCAGCTAGAATAAGACGTGAAGCGTTACATCCTTAATTTTTTTTCCCTTCTGCGATGAAAAGAGTCAAGTTAATGTCAAGAAAACTGTTGATAATCACAAATAATTCTGAGAACAGTCTGAGGCTGACAGTAGCTCAATGACCATAGATTTGCAGAAATACCTCTAAGGCTCACTTTGTATTGATGTGGCTGTGAAGCAGCTCTTCCCTCTACAAGTCTGTCTGTTTAGGTCGGTGTCTCGCTTGTTTCCCTTCGTGTTGTCTCGCGAAGAAAAAGAAAGTCGACACCTACTTGATGCAGCGCCCAGGCCACCTCAAAGAACAACTCACAACATAAGAGAGAGCGATAGCGCTAGTTTCTTGGTGGTATCTGAGTGTTCCAGTGGAAGAGAGTTGACAGGGTAAGGACTGGAAGAAATAGACTAATATAACTACATAATGCATCAGATGGAATAGAATAACGCACGGTAGACAGAGACAAAAATCCACAGGCGGCTGAGAGAGAGTGGTCTGGAGGGATGAATTAGTCCACTGCTTCTCAAAGTACACCACCATAATTCCTCCCCCAATTTTTCCCCCCTTTACCAAATGGCAGGGAGAGCCTTGTTAGAGCTATTCCCCACAGATAGGCAAGTCTTTTTCCTCCCTCTGCACAAAATGGCAACTAAATGTCAGACTTCTGTTCTAGTCCAAGTTCACCTTTATTGTCCTGTCTCATTTGCATGCTGATGGGAGCTGGCAGTAGGAGAAGAAACAGAGATATGGACCACTGAGGAAAAAGGCTCCATTCGGTTAGTTCCACTGCTCTCATAAAACACAATCCTGACCGGTTGCCTGCTTGCAAAACATGTTACCTCGTTTAATGCTCTTCCTGCAGCAGCATATGTGGAATGGGTCGACAGAGAACGGCAGAGCAGCAGATGGGCAATAGACAAGAAAATGGACATATTGGAAAAGAAAGCCAATAAAATGTAATTTGCACTCCCAGAAAGTGTCCCCGATGAGGTTTTTTGTTACACCTTCATAAGTCAATATATTAATGTGCAGCTGTAAAAAAACATTGCTTCTCTAAAATTGAAACTATTGCCTAAAGCTGAATGTTTTTCTGTTGCCTGATCCTTCTTAAGTTTATCTTTGTTAACCCTCTGACCCGTTTCTCGTTCTTTCCCTCTTTATGTTCGCTCTCATTTTCCCCTTCACTCTTGGCTTCTCGGCTCGTCTTCCTCAGCGCTCTGATTAGTCTCCGCCATGCTTTCCAAAGGGTGCAAGTCAACGTGTCAAGGGAGAGCAGACGAGGCAGCGCTGTTTAAATACTTAATGGAACTTAAGGTTGAGACGATCTGATAGAATTTAGGAGCGGAGCTGAAAGTTAGGTTCCCTGCCCAAAGCAGCAACCTCAACTTTTTTTTTTTTTTCTCCTCCAAACTGATCAAGGTGACTGACAAGTGTGAGCGTAGAACAAAAAGATTTGAGGGCTGCGTGTGTGAAAAGTGAAACGGTGTGTGCGCAACTATTTCCCCCTCCTAATTCTGGTATTCTGCTCGGAAAATCTTCAGTGACTTCAGTTTTGTCAGGCCGCTCTCCTGAATAGTTTTGATTGCCGAATCAAAATAATTACTATGGCTGGAGGTTTTCATGATTAGCAGGTGGAAAGTGTGTTCAAGTGCAATTTTTTTTCCACGTGCAAATACACATACAGTATATCAAATCAGTTTGCAGGATTTCCTCCCCTACTCCCCCAAAATATGCAGAATCACAAAGTAAGGTGGAGGCATGTTTTCTGTTCATTTTGTCTGTTCGTGTGTAACATTGAGGAGAAACTACGTGGACAAACTTTATGAATCTGTTTGACAGACCGAGCACGAGCTGAATGAATCATGTCTTTTTCAACAGACTGGCCGTTGGGAGGATAAACTCAGTCGTGTTTTGTTTATGTCCTTTTTGTTGTAAGAACACGAGTCAGGATAGTTTTGAGCATATTATACCTTTAAATATGTTCATGATGGTAAAACTAAAAGAAATATGTTTCTATGTTTTTTATATTTATTTGCTACAGATGGTGTGTGTGTGTGTGTGTGTGGATGCACATGTGTGTGTTTTTCTGTACTTTAGCTAAATATCTTATGAATTAAGTAATAAATGGCTGTACATCTACAACTGTACAACTGTTGAAGTCACCCAAATTCAAGATGGCTGCCAGAGCCAACTGACCTTAAAAAACAAACAAAAAAATTGCTATCCATCCATCCATCCATCCATCCATCCATCCATCCATCCATCCATCCATCCATCCATCCATCCATCCATCCATCCATTGTCTTTACCCACTTCTTCCTTTTCAGGTCGCAGGAGACTGGTGCCCATATCCAGCAATCACTGTGCGAGAGTTGGGGGACACCCTGGAAGGTCTCCAGTCCATCACAGGGCCACATAACAAATGAGACAACATTCACTCTCTCACACACACCTAGGGACAATTTAGAGCAAGGCTATTCAACTGGTGACCCACGGGCCACTTTTGGCCCGCAGGTGACTTCAGTCCGGCCCACCAATTACTTTTTTTTTTTTTTGGTGTGTGTGTGGGAGGGTGTGTTGGGGGGGTCTGGGTTTGAGTTTTGTTTATTGCATTTATGATTCAGTGTAATAAAACCAACAGATTTAATGTGTTTACATGTTAAAAGGTAACAGATCATTGTAATGCGTTTATTTATATAATGGCAACAGCTCTACCATCTGAGCCACCAACCGTGTTAGTCAATTTTACAAATGTTGAGTTAAAATTTTGTAGAACATGTTAAAGTCAGTGCTGTTGGTCTGTTAGCAATCTGTCTCATGAGCTACCAGAGAACTAGGCAAAATGTTAGAAAGTGATCCTTGCATGTACATCTACAACTCAGAAGGCTGCAATGGGCAGTTTATTCCTTAATGTAAGAGTAAGTTTTGAATCCTAACAGAAGAACAACTCTCCCTCTGTCACCTTGGAGCTCCTTCCAAAGTCGCTCCTCTAAGCCCTGTAAACGTGCACACAGCTGGAGAAGATCGCCGTTGAGCATGTGCGATGCTTTTAAACTAAATGTCTAACTCACTGGTAAGAAAACAGTTCTTAATATGAATAAGAATTGCATGCATGGATCTTTACTGAGACATTAGTAGTTGTATAGTTGAAGGAACAGAAACTGGTTGCTGCAGCTCTTTGCTGTTTTTACAAACTGCACTACTGTCTGTCAGAACAGCAGAGCTCAATGGTAGAATTCAATGCAATAGTGCACAGTAAGAGTGCACGTACATAGATGGGAGGTGCTGCATGAAGACACACAGGTTGGCTGCCTGTTGACCATTGATTTCAGAACAAAACAGCATTAGCTCAGGCTTTCTGCCAACTGTGACTGAAACACAGTTGTATTCATTTTTTTTCCTCATTTTTCCTCAGTCTAGTTTATTAACACCTATCAGGATGTGGGGATGTGATAAATTATGTTTTTAAAACCTATTTCTCACTCCAGTTTGACATTTGGGGTCAATCACTTCAAGCCACAGCCAATCAACCTTAGCCATCACTTAAATGGCTATAAGCCAGTCAGTTTATGTCGAGATAAATTTGGTGTGGTAGCTGAGAGTCATTCACAACATATTCTCTGAGCACCAACACGTTTCACTATATTGCAGTTTCACATACCGTATTCTCCACCTGACAACTCGCTCCGCCCTATAAGTCGCATCAGTCCATATTTGTCTAATAAAGTGGAAAAATCCATAAATATGTCGCTTCACCGTATACGTCGCATCTATTATGCATCACCACTGACAACCCAGAAATGTGGGCCGGTGTTGTGCCAAGAATCAATGGGCTGCACAAAGGCGGCCGTGAGAGCATGCATGGGAGGCCTTTAACAAGAATTTCACAAGTCTAAAACATATATTTGTTTGCTTGAAATTATAGTAAAGTTGTGTCTCAGCCTAACGTTTGCTTAATAAATGCACTTTGATGGTCAAATCAGCTATTTCAAAAGCCGATATGCGGAAGTAAACACATGCATGCGACGAGAGAGGAAAAAAGGAGGAGGAACGTAGCTTGTTTTTTTTTTTTTTATTTCACAAGAAAAGAACCTAAACAATTATTTGTTTGCTCAGAATTATAGCAAAGGTGTGTCAGGCTAATGCTAGCTTAATAAAAGGACTTTAATGGTCAAATTAGCTGCATTTCGCTGGGGCGGTGCAGCTTGTTTGACGGTCGGTCCAAGCAGCTAGCAGAACAAAGGTGGGGAGACTATGGCAAGCCGATTGTATCATTAAAAGCTGGTGAAGATTCTCAGTCATCAAGACATGGTAAATTCAAAAAAGTTCAAGAAAAAACAACAAAGTATAAAGTATAATAAATAAACTCCAGTTGTTTTTGTTTTGAACTTTTTTGAATTTTAATTATAGCCACATTTACCTATTACATGATACAATGGCATGCCTCACTGCTACTACTACTCTGCTGCCATCAAGTGGCTGAAAATGGTACTGCTTAAAATAATTTCAGTCAGAATGAATAAAAACAGTCATATCTCAGCCAAAAATTGGTTTATAAATATGGAAAAAAATCCATAAATATGTTGCTTCGGCCTATAAGTCGCAGGGCATGTAAATCATGCAAAAAATTCTGACTTATAAAGTGGAAATACGGTAATTTGTTTTACAAGTTTTGGATGCAAATGGCTCAAACTTTGTCCTTTCTCAGCGCAAGATATTTTATACGTAAAACTCTAGAGTAAAAGGAGGTCGATATTGTGTATTCCTTCACGCAACATCATACCTTTACCTTTGATGTCATCTACAGAATATCAGCTATTTGACAACCATTTATTACTTTGACAGGAAAGTTTGATATTTCTTTAACCGCAGTAAAAAGCTGAGAATGTGATCCCTTTTACTGAAAAATTAATTTGCATTTTCAATAACCACAAAAAAGGTTAAAAATGTGTTTGTCGCTTTAAAGCATAATAATCTCGGCCACGCAATCATTACACAATTTTTTTTAACATAAATAAAATAAAATAAAAGATTTCAGTCAAAGTCGTGGCACCTTCCAGTTCCAGTCATTTAAACTCAATTTAACTACGTCTAAATGATAGTTCAAACATGTCGGCTGAGCAAATGTACAGCATTAGGATTGAAATGATGATGTGTTCGATCCTTAGGAGGTCTGAAACATTCAGCAGTTTGAGTGAAGTTAGTTGACGCAAGAAAAGACTCTTTCTTCCTCTATCAAAATCAAGCTTGGAAAATTACCACCTGTCACGCAATTAAACCAGCAGAACAATTCTGCTTCAAATCATAATCAATCAGAAAGTTTTTAGTGGATAAAGTAGCACAGAAGAGACTGGATTCTCTAACCCTCCAGGAGAGAAAAACAATCAAATTAGTGTGAGCTTGTTAAAAAAAGAAAAAAAAAAAAAAAAAAAATGAGCTAAGGAGTTTGCAGAATTGCAAGCTGCAAGGCGTGCAGGTGCTTTTTCGTGGTGGTTTGGGGTTTCCACTTGGCTGCTTTGCCAACTTGTTAGAGAATATTTCCAGACCGGAATGCAGCAGATTTTGTTTGTGATATGGTTCAGGAAGAAAAAGAATAACACTAATATGCATTATAATAAAATGTGTGTTAAAAACGACTGCACACACATTTGAGTTGTTTTTGTTCTCCCTCAAAAGTTGAAGATTATTAACATTAGTTAGCATATTTAAAAGGGTAAAAGTATTTTCTTTATTTTTTATTACAGCCATAAATCACCATACTGTGCTTATTATATTAATTAATATGATTCATTTTTGAAGAGTCAGAGAACAAGTACATGCTTCCACCATCAAACAATACCATAGTCCCTCACTACTTTGCTGTTCAGCTTTCACGGACTTGACCTATCGCAGATTTTCAAAATAAGATTGAGCACAAGGAAAAAAAAAACTGTTCAGGACACATGATTGTCAACGTTAATATTACTCACATGATTGGGACAGTACTGGATACTGTACAGTAAAAAGTTTACCAAAAAATTAAATACTTTGGACAGGCACCACCATTTTGTAGTTTTCTTACACTGTATCTCCGCTCATAATAACTACATTTCCCAGAAGCCAACAGGGCCCTGCCCAGAAGCCCCATTTCTTTCTGCTGAAAAACTAGAGAGAAAGTTTTGAGCTGATTGGAAAATGTTTGGCGCTTATTACAGTGACTTTGGCGCACAGATCGCAGAGATCCACATGAAACCCATCGAACTGGATCAGAACCGGAGCAGAATCAGAGCAGAACCAGACCTCCAGAACCATCAATGAATTTTGAGAGATGGTAGCTAGCCCACAAGGGCTTCCGAGCAGGACCTGTGCCACCGATGGTCCAGCGCTCCATCCGGAGCTACCAGGACTCTCCATCTCTTTCAGCCGGCCCATGAGGACCTCTGAGCAGGGACGCACTGGTAAGTAAAATTTAGTAGCTACATATACAGTCCTATAAACATGTTGTTAAAATGACATAGGTTTAAGAGTTTAGAACATAGATTGTGAACTTCGTACCTGCAGGGTACATCTGCAGAAACGGAACCGTGTCAGAGCGGAACCGAGCTGCTGCTGTTCTGCAGATCTGGTAAGTAAACTTTAGTAGCTACATATACAGTACTGTACATATGTTGTTAAAATGACGTAGGCTTAAGAGTTTAGAACATTGCGAGAGTGTGGGAAGCGTTTCTAAAGCCTTTATATATAGATAAATACTACAGTAAATATAACATCGCTACTTTGCAGATTTTCACGTATTACGGGGGGTGGGGGGTGGTCTGGAACTTAACCCCCTCAATAAACAAGGGACTACTGTGCATAATTTTTAACCTTACATTGCTGCAACACATCTTGTGTTTGCAAAGCTCCATAGCTGCTCTGCCATCCTCTGAAAGGTGCAGCTCAAAAACAGCTGAGTGCAGAGCAGCATCTCGTTCTTTGTTTGAGGAGCACCACACCGGTCAATACCTCTGTTTGGTCACAAGTTTGGACCTTTCAGCTCTACACACACGACTTCATACAACAAACATACAGTGAGGGGAAGCCACTCCCCCCACACACATACATGCATGTGCCATAAAACGTCATTATTTGTTATATTTAATGTTAACGGAGTCAATCAATGTACAAATTTGAACTCTAATCAATAAGCCATAAAAATATCATTTTAAGTCAGAGATTCTGAGATAGCATTCAATCTTGGCAAATAGATAAAAAATACTTTTTAAAGCAGCTTTGCTACACTCCTCATAACAGACTGTTGATAATGATGTATTTTTAGGTTAAATTTTGATTTGGAGTCATATTTGAAGGAGTCACCAAAGACAACAATAGAGATGTAGGTGGCTCCGTCACTCCTCAGAAATTACCTGCTTCATTGCAGGTTCATCCTTGTTTTGTTTATTTTATTTTGTTTTTCTCATTTTGAAAGGATATGAACTGATGCTTATTTGGGAATAATTTGAAAAGGCAGCAAATTATTTTTATTTGGCAGTTTCTGTAAATGTGTTAAAGTTGTCATTAATAAATTGTAAATCTAGCAGGAAAAAATAAAAAAGAAGGATGCCAAATCAGAGTTTTTTTTTTTTGTAAAGATAAAGATTTATAAGCAAAGTGCTGATAAATAAATCAATATTTCTACAAAGATTAACTAACCTGAATCAAATGTAAAAAAATGTTATTCTGAACTATCTCAAATGTTGCATTTTGAAAGACTTTACTCCAGTATTTTTACAGATATATTGATGTGCAGTTATCAAATGGGTACACACTACATGTAGTATAAGTAAAATATAATCAGACAAGTGTAGTAACTCAAAAGACATTTAGGTGGAAATATAGGAGTGAATCTGCTGCTAAACACTAAAGGAAATAAAAAGATTGATTATGATAACTCTCAAGAATAAAAATTGGTATTAAGCAGGGTGGTGGAGCACCATCAAGACAGAGGTTAACATTCAAACATGCATGCTATTATTATTATTATCACCATCAACATCATCATCATTATTATTATTATTATTATTATTTGCTAAACTTAAGTCTAGAGTGGCAAGTTTATCATTTCAGCTTAACGTATCTTTTTATTTGCATACTTTACTCAATAAATCTGACCATAAATATAGACTATAGAGGTCACCAACCCTTTTGAGACTGAGAGCTACTCTAGTGGGACCAAGCATCACAAAGGGCTTGTTTGATACAAACAAAAATTTGCACGACTCACCTTTAATTATATTATTAATAATATTACATTTACACATATAATATATATGAATGTATGATGATGGACTCCTCACAATAATTTTCTATAATGATTTACCATGGCAGATATGATCAAGGATTGATAATTAGTGATTAGAACTCTCAATCAAGAAATCAAGCTCTCAGTTTGAATCCCTTTTGGGGCTCGTCTGTGTGACTCTAAATTGCTCTAGGTGTCTGGGAGTGTGGTTGTCTTTTTGTCTGTGTCCCTGTGATGGACTTGAGTCCTGTCCGGGCTGTCCCGTCTTCATCCAAAGGTAAACATACCAAAGGCAGCTAAAATAGGCTCCAGCTCCCACCCAGACCCTGATTAGGAACAAGGGGGACATACAGTAATGGATGATTTACTATAGCAGAAAACAGACATCTGATTTAATTTATTGTAATCTCAATTGGTAATATTTGAAATTCAGTGCATTGTAATACAATATTTCTGTATTTTTAAATGTAACATTAGTACTGATACTCAGATCGGAAGCATTTTTTACTCATCATCACATCTTTTACTCTTTGGTACAAACTACTTATCACATTATTCTTCATTGCTTCTTTCAAGACCTCCACACGTGAGAGTGCCTCATGAAGAAAGACTGCTGTTTGCTCAAAGCTGCCTTTAACTCCTGGTGTTTGTCTGCGCGTCATGCCCTGCACAAAGTTAGTATTAAAGCTAATGTGTTTGCTGGTGAAGTGTTGCTCCACATTGTGGCGTTTTGATGTTGCCACAGTCGCTCCACAAATGAGACATGCACACATTTGTCTTTCATAACTGTTAAAAAAAAACCCTCTTCCTCCCAATCACTGTGAAAATTATGTTTTATCAAGCTTTCCTGCCATTTTCCCTGCTACTCAGGGAGGTAAAAATAGTTTGTTGCTGTGCCGCTCACAGAGATCTCAGAAAAAGTTAATTTATTTCAGTAAATCTATTAAAAAAGTGAAACGTGTATATTATATTTGTTCATAACACACAGACTGAAATATTTCAAATGTTTATTTATTTTAATGTTGATAATTATAACTGACAACTAATGAAAACCCCAAATTCAGTATCTCAGAAAATTAGAATACTGTATTGTGAAAAGTTTCAATATCGTAGACACCTGGTGCCACACTCTAATCAGCTAATTAAATCAAAACACCTGCAAAGGCCTTTACAAAATGGTCTCAGTCTAGATCTGTAGGCCACACGATCATGGGAAAGACTGCTGACTTGACAGTTGTCTAAAGGACGACCACTGACACCTTGCACAAGGAGGGCAAGACACAAAAGCTCATTGCTAAAGAGGCTGGCTGTTCACAGAGCTCTGTGTCTGAGCACATTAGTAGATAGGCAAAGGGAAGGAAAGGATGTAGTAGAAAAAAGTGTACAAGCAATGGGGTAAATGCACCCTGGAGAGGATGGTGAAACAAAACCCAATCCAAAATGTGGGGGAGATTCACAAAGAGTGGACTGCAGCTGAAATCAGTGCTTCTAGAACCACCATGCACAGAAGTATGCAAGACATGGGTTTCAGCTGTCACATTCCTTGTATCAAGCCGCTCTTGAACAAGACACAGCGTCAGAAGCGTTTCCTTTGGAAATCAAGGTCCCAGATTCTGGAGGAAGAGAGGAGAGGCATAGAATCCACGTTGCTTGAGGTCCAGTGTCAAATTTCCACAGTCAGTGATGGTTTGGGGTGCCATGTCATCTGCTGGTGTTGGTTCACTGTATTTTCTGAGGTCCGAGGTCAACGCAGCCATCTACCAAGAAGTTTTAGAACACTTCATGCTTCCTGCTGCTGACCAACTTTATGGAGATTTAATTTTCCAACAGGACTTGGCATGGGGCCAAGATGGTGTAGAGGCAGGGCAGACGGCTTGGGACCCAAAAGGCCCAAGTTCGATCCCCGGTCACTGCATCTCTTGTGGTGTCTTTGGGCAGCACAACTTATCCCCAAATTGCCCCCCGGGTGCTTTCAATAGCTGCCCACTGCACCACCTGGTGGTGGATGGGTTAAATGCAGAGAGTAATTTCGTCCTTGTGTGGCAACATACATTGATGACATTGTGTGGCATTATTATTATTATTATTATTATTATTATTATTATTATTTAAGGACCATGGTATCCCTGTTTTAATTGGTCAGCAAACTCACCTGACCTTAACCCCATAGAAAATCTATGGGGAATTATGAAGAGAAAGATGTGATACACCAGACCCAACAATTCAGAAGAACTGAAGAAGGCCACTATCAGAGCAACCTGGGCTCTCATAACACCTGAGCAGTGCCACAAACTGATCACCTCCATGCCAAGCCACATTGCTGCAGTAATCCAGGCAAAAGGAGCCCCAACTAAGTGTTGAGTGTTGTACATGCTCATACTTTTCATGTGCATACTTTTCAGTTGGCCAACATTTCTAAAAATAATTTTTTTATTGGTCTTAAGTAATATGATAATTTTATGAGATAATGAATTTGGAGTTTTCATTGTCAGTTATAATCATCAACGTTAAAAGAAATACATGTTTGAAATATATCAGTCTATGTGTAAAGAATGTATATAATATATAAGTTTCACTTTTGAATGGAACTACTGAAATAAATCAACTTGTTCATGATATTCTCATTTTATGGCCAATACCTGTATACACATTGCCAAAAGTATTTGCTCACCCATCCAAAGTATTGGAATCAGGTGTTCCAATCAATTCCATGGCCACATGTGTATAAAATGAAGCACCTAGGCATGCAGACTGTTTTTATAAACATTTGTGAAAGAATGGGTCGCTCTCAGGAGCTCAGTGAATTCCAAATCTTCGTGCGACTAGTTCGCTGTGGTGACCCCTAACGAAGGGAGAAAGCCGACAGGACAAAAAACAAAAA
>JARVGV010001153.1:11142263-11154990 GCA_031762435.1 Hypsolebias longignatus | reverse complement strand
AACAACATTTTACACACATTATAGGGAGTTTATCAGTTAAAAAAAGTTAATTTTGGGTTTAGTTCCTCTTTAAAATTTTGATATGTAGGATATACTGTAGTAAGAGCAGTGCCACGGTGGCACAGTTGATAGAGCTGCCTCCTCTCAGTGAGAAGGTTGCAAGATCAAATCTTGGCCCGGGGAACTTCTGGGTGAGAGATAGATAGATAGAGAGAGAGAAAGATAGATAGAGAGAAAGATAGAAAGAGAGAGATAGAGAGGTAGAGAGCTAGATAGAGAGATAGATATAAAGTGATAAAGTGATAGAGACAGACATTTTCATTTGTCAAAATGTGTCCCTATGCATCGACCTTCTAAGCCTGTGAGACATGATTGGACCATTCTAATTATACCTGCAGGACACACTTTGGACACCCCCGGCAGTCTTCTTCCTTTTCTCAGCTGCTCCCTTCCTCAGGGGTCACCTCAGCAAGCGAAGCTGCATCAAGATTTATTAATTGTTTTACGTCGGATGCCCTTCTTGATGCAGCCAACGAGTGGAGCAGAGGACTATCTAAGGTACCCAAAGAGAAGCTGGTGGGGTTAAGAGCCTTTCTCAAGGGCTCAAAGTGGGGCAAATGAGTGTAGAGGCAGACATGGATCACCTTAGGAATAGACCTTCATACTTTATGTATTCTTCTATTGTTTCAAGTAGTTTATCAGTTATCAGCTATTAGCCATGCCATTTCTCTAGAGGTGCACTGGTTTATCTTTGGTCTCTTCATATTCGTAACTACCTATTTATTATCGTCGCCACAAAACCTAAGGTTTTCCATTTATCTTTTTTTTAACTACATGTGAACACACTAAACACACAGGCAACAAGTGATGTAAACTGACAGACGCAGCAAGGAGGAGGAAAGAAACGACATGATACAAAGTCTACTAATGGAGTCTGGTGTAATTTTGTGTCAAGGTGAATCCACAGGAAGGGGACTCGTAATTTGTCTGTCTCTTTTACTCGCACACATACAGTCGCACACATCCATATCTGTGTTGCCTCTGAAGAATGTGGCCTGCTGAGTAAAAAGGGACTCATTTGGTAGTAGGTCACTGCATGCATTTCGGCTTTAATTGGAGGGGCGATTTGACAAAGACTGCTGTATGCAAATACAATGACAGACAGGCACATGCACACAGAAGCCCTAACAAACTGGCAATAAACAAAGTGATTGGTAAAGAGATAGAAATGCTCATGGGAAAACTGTCCAACCTGTTTCAGTTTTGGTTTTTTATGATTCGGGACATAATAAAAAGCATTTGGTTTTTACCAGGTTCTATAAATGTCCCAAATCTAACCTCACGTGAACAAAAAACAACAGATTCCATCGTATCATTAGATTTTTTTATTTTAAATCGAGAAGCTGTATATGAAAAAAAAAAAACAAAAAAAAAACGTCTAGCCTGTAACTTCTCTTATAGAATCCCCTTTATCGGTCTCCCTCATGGATATGGAGGAATATGAGCCCACTCTTCTTTAGAACATTGTTTATTTCATTGGGATTTGCAGATATCTGTTTCTGCTCATACGTATCTCTGAAAAATGAGCCCAACACCACAGTATTTCTGCCAGATTCTGGTCTGCACTTTGGACCAATGGAAAAACTTGACTCTTTTCTGTTGGAGTTGTTCAGTTGTAGATATTTTGCTGATTTTGAGATCATTGCTGTGTTGCATACTGCCCCAGTTTGGTCCAAGCTTCAGCTGCCGAACAGATGGCTCTCACGTTTGATGCTAGAATACTTTGGGCTACAGAGGAGTTCATGTTTGACTCAATGACTGTAAGATGCCCAGGACCTGTGAAGGCAAACAAGCTCCAGTTACCAGCCCTCCACCCCATGCTTGACTGTTGGTTTGAGGCGTTTGTGCCAAAATGTACTGCATTTGCTTTTTGCCAAACACGGAGCTGTGCATTATGACCTAATATCTCTACTTTGGTCCTGAATGTACATTGTTCCAGAAGTCTTGTGGTTCATGCAACTGTTCCAACCTAACTTGTACAAGCATGTTATATTTAATGGGAAACTGGGCTTTTTTTGTAACCAAAAATCAAACTTGTTCAGTCTTTATCTTGTACAGTAGGCCCTCACTACTTCACGGTTCTACTTCAGCGGACTCGCTCTATTGCGGTTTATGGACCACAAAGAAATTGTACAAGACACACGATTGTGGACTGTACGGTAATATCACTGTGCTGTACTCACATGGTTGGGAAAAAGTTGACAAAAAATAATTCAACAGGCACCATCATTTTGTAGATTTCTTTCAATAATTCTACACTGTATCGTCAGTCCAAAAGAACTTCGTTACCCACAAGGAAACAGTGCACTTCCCAGAATTCAGCAGTGCTTCCAGCTATGTGCTTTCTGCCAAAATGGAGGGAAAGTTTTGATCCGATCCGAACCTGACTAAAAAGTTCGGTCCTTGTTCATAGTGACTTTGGTGCTCAGTGACTGCAGAAAGCCAGTCAGAACCGGACCCGCCTCTTCAGTCAATCTGAGTGCTGTTTGCCTGCCCAGGGGAGACATTGTTTGGAGGTCCGATGTCTTCGCCAGAACTCACCCGGGCTTTTTTCATTGGATTTCTCTGGATTATTTGGACTTCTTCTGGACCATAGCTACTGTGCAGTACACATATGTACGTTGTTAAAATAAGTAGGTTTAAGAGTTTAGAGGACTGATTTTGGGCTTTGTTGCTGCAGGGTAAGTCTGCAAAAATGAACTGCTCTGGTGGCTGCCTGCCGGGGCCTGGGTGCCCTGGCTCTGTTGGGGGGTGGTATGACCTCGGGACTTGGTGTACATTGCCAGATCTACTCTGGAGGGCGGGTTGATGGCGGAGCCTGTGGGCTCGTCGCAACAGCCTCCTTGGGCGTGGCTGTCCCTGTCGGGGGACTCCGGGCTTGGGGGCCGCTGTGTGTCTGTGGCTACAGTCCTCCCTGTGTTTCTATCATGTCCTGTGGGGACAGGTCTGTGGGTCCCCACATCCACTATTGAACATTCTTATGGAGAAATCTTAGTGACAAGCTGCTCACACAGGCGTTTAGATTCAGGTGTTTATCAGATACACACTCGGGTTGTGGTGGCCACTAAATACATCTTGTATCACCATGTGCTGTATAAAATACTTTCTAATGGTGTTATAAGAATCATTATACAGGTAGTCCCCGGTTTATGGCCGAGATCCGTTCTAACGGCCCGGCCGTATACCGATTTAGCCTTAAACCAGATCCGCCGCCGTATACGCGGATTTTCGGCCGGAAAACGAAACTGAAACTAAACGACGATGGGTAACGTCTTTTTAAACATGTTTTTTCAATGTAAAACAACTTCGAACGGCTGTTTTAATGTTTTTAAATGTGTTTCCAAGCAGTTAGTTAACAAAATACCCCCCAAAAAACAAAAAAATATAAAATGGTGCATAAAAAGGCAACGTACAGCGCAATGACATCACTGAGGGGCGGAGCCGTAAACGCGAAATGCCGTAAACCAAGGACGCCGTAAACCAAGGACTACCTGTATATCTATCTATATATATATATATATATATATAGTTTTTATTACTGTCTTGATCTCATTGTTAAGCACTTTGGTAACAGCTTCTGTTTTAAATGTGCTTTATAAGAGGCAATTGACTTGTTTCCTAAAAGCACAAGTATTCCAACAATCTAAAACTTTTTTTCTCCCAACTGAGCAAGTTTATTTTTACATACAAGTTCTTTTAGAGTTAAAAAGTTTTTGATCTTGAAGTTTCACCATAAGGGCTGTACTTCTAGTCACTGATAATCATAATCTAGCTGCTGAATGCCCAATAAATACCAGCAACCTTGCATCTCGACTGAAATTTATGCTGTGTGCAGCACACAGCAAAGAAAGAGCAAAGATTTATTTTTTTTGTGGAGGTTGTGTTCTAAAGCCAGCCTCTATGCCCTCAGAAAGATAAACACATACCCTTGTAACAAATCAAAGTACTTAATCATTTTCAGCAAATCTGGTAACAAGGTTAATTAAACTCCCCTCCTAATCCTATTACATAGAAATTACTGTGGTTAAAATTATTAATGTCCAAACCCCCAAATGACAAAATCTAGGAGTAAATGGCACAAAATTAATAATAAAAAAGTATATTTAGTAATATTTAATTAATATTTAGAGACTGTGGTTAGTCACATGCATCAGTTTCAGTATAGTACTTGTCCAATATACAAAAAATGACCTACTATAAAAAATAAAAAATAAATCTTATTTTTCCTAGCCATGGCCTGCAAGGTACATTGAATTGTTTGGAAGGAAGTGGCTTTGCATCTTAAGTTTACTAAGGATGCTTATGCAGTGGAACTGGGACTGAAAAAAATTTCAACAGAACAAACCCCTAAAACTGATCTTTTATCACCGGATATATTCAGACTAACCATAGCATCCTATTTATTTTTTTATTTTTTTATTTTTTTGGTTGCCTGTTGAGTTGGTGGACTTAAAAAAATAAATAAATTAAAAAAAATTAAAAAAAAAAGCTTTAAATCTGATAGTTGCAAAGTGCATACAGTTTGGTTTTGCATTAAATGCTTTGTTCTTCAGTAACAAGTGAACAGAACATTGTTTTATGTCAATCATTGAGAAGTTATTATGTTTTCCCCACCAAATGGAACATACAAAAGGAGAGACATCAAACAAAAATAAAGTGTGTTGATCCAGGAGGCAGTAAGTCAGGATTAAATTTATAGAAAGCTTGAGGAAGGGTTAAGATTAATAGAGTGATTGATTGCCAAGGCCTGAAGAAAAAGAGTCTGAGGTGGCCTATTTTTCATCGTGCTCAATTTTTCTCTCTCTGGATTCCATCCCGCTGTCTGCCATACGGTCTTTAAATCCATGTATCATTTAGCCACTCCTTATTACATCTCTATCCTTTATCTGTGTGCATTTCTGCCTCTTTTCCTATCTCACTTCTACTTCCTAAATGTCAAATCCAGAGCTGTAATAGTAATAGTGTTTAGTGAAAGGTAAAATCTCTGCCAGTGTTTAGATCTTATATAGATGCTTTGTCTTTATTGAAAAAATAAGGCACAGAATAATCAAATAATCTTTTTTTTTTTTTTTTTTAATAAAAAAAAGCTTTGTATGTCCATATTATTTTAAATTACCACTTCAGGCCACACTTTACCCCTGTATGCAGTTTTATAATTAAAACAAATAAAAATGCAAAAGCGAGCTTGCGACTTGATAAGTTGAATACCAAGTACTTCTGTAGTGTAGCGTGTCTCAGCTCTCCTGGGTGAGAAGACAGATGTGTTTACTAAATGAGTAATAAAATGTGTAGCCAAATGTGGGTGATGTTCAATATAAGTGCAATTCCACGTCGCTTTAAAATATATTTGATTACAAGAGCCAAAAATGTTGAAATACACTTTAGAACCAAAATGTTATGCCACATTCCCTGATCCAAACCAAGTAAGCTTTTCCTGGTCTCTGAGTTGCTCTGATCATTTCTGTTAGTCCAGAATGAACTTTTTAAACCTTATTATGTCTTGAGGCATTTTCATCATCATCATCTTCATGTTAATGTCTCCCTGCTCTCAAAGGTTTACATACTGCAGAAACTTAGGGGAGGAGACACGAAAGGCTTCTTCTAAAAGTTGAGCAGAATTTTAAAAAATAATGTGGAAATGATTTTTTTAGTTTTACAGATGCAAACTATACAGAAAAAAAAAAGTTTGAAGAAACAAATAACCAAACAGAATTTAACTTTTTGCTGTGAAGATCATTCCACATTTCAGATACTTTGGAAAAACTAAAGGTGTCTAGTGTTCCCTTTTTGAGTCGTAAGAGTGTTTTTTTTTTGTTTTTTTTTTGTTTGTTTTGTTTTGCTATAGTGCAGAGCAGCAGGTTTACCTGTTGTCAGGTCTGTTTACACAGCTATACTAACCTAAGGCTAATAAACTTATATTTTCAGTTCTGGTGGCAGGGTACTACTTTACAATAAGGCTCCCCTTATAGATGGCTAATAAATAGTTTATAGATACATTATTAATTCCTCTATAAACACTTTATAAATATTAATAACTGCTTATTATGAATTAATTAAGGGTGACAGAGACTACACTGACTAGTTTCTTGCCAAATAGTGAGCTAAATCTGTTCACCTATATATTTCATCTAAAGTTGTTATATTAAATATTCAGACTAAGTTACTACCTTGTAAGCACAAAAAACATTTGTAAACCTATTTCTTTAGCATATATTTTTTCTTTTTTTATATACAGTACCTGTATATTGAACTTAATCACTGCATTATAAGTATCTGCAACTTATATTCTAAAAAATATATAGGTGAAGACATTTGGCTTAGTATTTGGTAAGAAACTGGTCAATTTTGTCTCTCACCCTTAATGCATAATAAGCAGTCATTAATGATTTATAAAGTGTTTATAGAGGAATTATCAATGTATCTATAAACTATTTATTAGCCATCTGTAAGGGGAGCTTTATTGTAAAGTACAAAAGTTATTAAAATGTCAGGTTTGATAAATCGGGACAGTTGTGTTTTTAATGTAGCTCTTCAAAATAAGCTTGTTGTATTTCTGACATAGAGTGCATGTGTATACATTACTTTATAGACATTAATTGGGGCAAGAATTAAACAAAATTTATTTCATGTGGTTGGTAAATGTAATATACTGTATACAGCTTTTCTTCCTTGCTGGTATATATTTTTGCAGTAGAAAGCAAACTTAGTTCCCTCCTTGGTCTTGACTGCATGACATAGTTTTGAGCACCTCTCTTACATCATCTCTACTTACTATTATATATCATTGTCATGTTTCTACCAGTTTTTTTTTTTTTCTTCTTTTGTCACAACTTTACGACACCATTGGTTTCATTTAGGGATGTTCTCTCACTGAAGGTTGCTCACATACAGGTCTGTGTAAACTCACTTCACAGCTAAATCCCTTCACACAAACTCACAGCTCAGCTCTGCACTGATAACTACATGATGATGACTCACCACATAACTTCTCATTTCAGCTAAACATAATAATAGGTGTATTTAAATGTTTCGTGTACACAACACTAACCATAATCCTACTATAAATATGATTTTCAATATGAAGCTTACATTATACTATGATATACTGTTAAATGCAAATAAAATACAATTGTTTTACAAAATTTACCTCTTGATTGATTTGACATGTGAGTGGGTCAGTTTTAGTGAGTTAACTTGTACTTCCCACACATACAGTAAAAGAAGCAAAACGTGCAGATCGATGTGTGTTTGTACAAACCCACATACATACAGCAGGTGATGTCAAGGGAAGAGCAGTATTTTAGTGTTAAAGTTCTTCTAGATGCAAATAAGATGCAGTGATGTGCGGTGAGGTTTGTGACAGGTGAGACATCGAATCTTCTGGAATCAAATGCTCACATACGAACCCAAAATAGAAGCTTATATTTCAATTTAGCCACCCCCCCCCCCCCCCCTTTTAAAAAGGCATCTAATTATGATTTAATCAACTCCATACTCTTTTTTTTTTACTTTTTTTTTTTAATAAAAAATGTATTATCTTACCTTTATTTTAAGATGAATGAGTTTGGAAAACTTCTTTAGTTTTGAGATATGATCTTCCACCTCCGCCCCTCTGCATAACAGAAGAACGCACAGCGATGTTTCATTGTCCCTATGGGGCAGCACTGCCCCCTATCGGTGCGGCACAGTACTCTCTGCCTCACCCTATGTATGTTCATTTATGACCGGTTAGAAAAAAGAAATATGTCACACACAGGGCTGGCCAATAATTCAATATCCATATATGTCATGATATACTTTTATTCAATAACGGTAATATGAGTTTTAAGCACATTTTCGATATGATTACAGCGTTTCACCGACATTTCTTTTTCTGTTCGGGTTGAAGCAGCCGCTTCAGTTTCAACTCGGACAGAAAAAGGTGTGACACAACTTCGTAAGTGCGTGGTGACATAGATGTAAAGCAGAGCTCAAATCCAGAAGGCGTTATAGCGGTAGCAGGCTAGGCTAGGCTAGGCTAATCTCCAACTTGCGTTGTTTTCGCTTCAAAATGAGTTCCCTCGACCATCAGAACATGACAAAGCTTTCACAACAAGCTTTCACAAGCAAATAGAAAGCAGATGACAATTGATAAGAGAGGAAAGACTAACCTAGCGGTGTGGAAGTAGTTCGGCTCTCTAAGATCCGATAAACTGCAGGTTTCTGCAAAATGTGACCGAGAATCGTTCTAAGTAGCAGTGGGAACATCTAACTTGTTCCATGTTTCCACTCGATAGAATATGAGTCAGAAGATGAAGCGCAGTAAAAGTCTGAGCCAATGTGTCTCTGAAACAACACTCCCAGCTGTATCAAAAGAGAAACCCATGCAGCAGTCCCAGATGTTTGCTGCATGGTTATGTTGTTTAAAGTTAAAACCATTAATATTGACAAAGTTGAGAGTTTTATGTTTATTTGACTGTGATTTAAAATTTTTTGAAGGCTATATACAAAAAAAAGGTGAACATTAATTTATTTGTACGGTTTGTACACTTTTTTTAGGCTTTTACATTGTTTATATCAATATTGAATTATTTTATTATTGACCAAAAATGAGAAAAATATTGTGATAAAAGATTTGGCCATAACGTCCAGCCCTAGTCACACACATTCATTCAATATATTAATCAAATATGTATATTGGTGTTATAAAGAGAGACAGCAATGGGCATGCGCCAAAGGCCTACGACATATATTGTATATGACACAGCACCACCACAGGTGAGCCAGAGTACTACACAGCCTCACCCACATTGTTTGAACAGGCAATGCGTAAATTCCACAATTTTGACCATTGAAGTGTTGAAATAATTCTGAAATCAGTTTTATAAAACAAGAACGGTCAAGTGGTCAAATGTATTTTCTCATTATTGTTAGTATTTTACTTGACATGATGACAAGTGAGGCCCCTGACTGCACGTTACAGATGAGATGGTTAACTGATGTTGGTTTTAAAAACCAAGTCAGCCTATGATTGGTACAAAACATGAAAGTTTTAATTTATTTATTCATTTTTGCACCGTATGTATTTTTCCATCCGTTACTTTACTTGCCTTTCCATGCAGGATCATGGAGAGCTATCTCCTAAAGTCACTGGGCGATAGGTGGGGTATGGCCTGTACAGGTCACTAGTCCATTACAGGGTCACCAAAAGACCAATAAGATATTTATTGATTCACAAATGATGACATTTTAGTCAACTAACACTTTTACACTCACACTTACAGTTTAATGCTGCGGGAGGAAACCAGAGTGCCCAGAAAACATGGAAGGAACATTCAAACACCACACAGAAATGTTACAGCCAGGTTGTGAACCTATGATCTTCTTTATGTGACATGACAGTTCTAAGCGCTGCACCACCGTGCCACCTATGTACCTTTTCATTAACCAAAAGTACTAGACAATTCCTTGGTGTAAATAAACATGTCCTTAACATATACGTACAAATATCTAAAAGCAGAACAACATTCTCACTTAAAAACTAAACACTGAGCTGCAAATTGCTGCTTGTCTGCACAAGCATTTGAAACATGCTAAAACTTCCAGCGAGGCGCTTCTCCCTTCGTTACGTTCACTCACCTGTCTGACCTGTATTCTGCACCTTTCTCTCCCACCAGACCTCCCTCCTCTCTCTTTTCCTTTGTCATCTACCTTTACTTCTGGGAGGCAATTAATGTGTTCCCCTGGACTCAAACTAATTAGCTTAAAAACTCCCAGAAATAAATAAAGCCTTTGCTGATTGTGTGTATCCATGTGTGCACGCTCTGTGTGTATGTGTGTGTAGACACTACTTGTGTACCAATGAATGTGGCTGCGCTTGTGTGTAAATGAGTGGAAAATGAAGCTGAATATATAAATACTAATATGGCACAGATTTGGGTAAAGTCTGAGTGAGCCTCCTAAAAATGGAAGCAAAGTGAGCACTGAAACACACACACAAACACACACACATCAAATAAACTTTGAGAGCAGCTCAAGATCGATCAAACCTGCACACAGCCAAGACACGTATGTCTCCAGCAGCCTAATTTTGATCAAATATGAAATGTTAAAGACAGTGATGCATGCACACACGGAGTGGCCTTCCTGACAGCTCATTTTGCTCCAGTTGCAGGGCGGCGAAAGTAAAAAGTGATCCCGGTAATGGCAGGCAGCTGTGTCGCAAATGCATTTCTGCTTGTCACTTTTAATAATTCACTGACATAAACACTTTTCTTTTCAAGTCAGAGTGTAAAATAAGAGACAAAAAAGTGTAAAATAACAGTTCCAGCCAGCACTGCACAGACGCAGGGACAAGTTGTTCTGTCCGAAACAGATTTATTATTCAAGAAGCTTCCACATACTGAACATAAATATAAATGCAACACTTGTGTTTATTCTCCCACTTTTTTTGAGTTGAACTCAAAGATCAAATACTTTTATGTGCACAAAAGGACTTTCTCTCTCAAATATTGTTCACATGGGTGGCACCGGACGATATGGTGTAAGAGCAGGGCTCGGGACTCGAAGGTCCTGGGTTCGATCCCCGGTCATTGCACATCTTGTGGTGTCTCTGAGCAGGACACCTTATCCCCAGTTGCTCCCCAGGCAGCTTTCCATAGCTGCCCACTGCTCCACCTGGTGGTGGAGTGGTTAAATGCAGAGAGCCAATTTCGCCATTGTATGGGAACATACAATGACGACAATACATAACACATTATTACAGTGGCACAGTTGGTAGAGCTGTTGCCTCTCAGCAAGTAGGTCACCGGTTCAAATCCCAGCCCGGGACCTTTCTGGGTGGAGTTTACATGTTCACTCTGTGCATGCGTGGGTTTTCTCCGGGTACTCTGGTTTCTTCCCCCAGACCAAAACATGCATGTTAGACTGATTGGTAACTAAATTGTCCCTAGGTGAGAGTGAGAGAGTGAACGTCTCCATGCGTCGCTGTGATGGACTTGTGACTTGTCCATGGTGTCGCCTGCCTCTCGCAGAGTGATAGTTGGACATGGGCACCAGCAAGCCTTCTGACCCAAAATGGAAGAAGCGGGTAAAGATGATGGATGGATGGAGTTAGTGAGCACTTCTCCTTTGTCAAGATAATCCATCCACCTCACAGATGTGGCATATCAAAATGCTGATTAGACAGCATGATTATTATTGCACAGGTGGGCCTTAGGCTGACCACAATAAAAAGGCCACTCAAAAATGTGCAGTTTTATCAGAGCACTATGCCACTGACATCACAAGTTTTAAGGGAGCGTGCAACTGGCACTCTGACTGCAGGACTGTCCACCAGAGCTGTTGGCTGTGAACTGAATGTTCATTTGTCTACCATAAGCCGTCTCCAACGGCATTTCAGAGTATTTGGTAAAACATCCAACTGGCCTCACAATCGCAGACCACGTGCAACCACACCAGCCCAGGACATCCAATTCACCTCCAAGACCGTATGAGACCAGTTAGACACAAAAACAGTGAATCTGGAGCAGAAGTGTCTTTAAAAATAGAATCAAAGCTTGACTCTTTTTTTTTTTTTAAAAAACATCATTTCCATCATATGTTGTATATGAAACATTCTGCCCACGCAGCACATACAGATACACACAAATGAATGCACACTGAATAACTGATAGGTAAATAAGCACTCCTATTGATTATTAAAAGATGTGCTCGCAAACAAGCATGGTCACAAGCAGACATCCAACTAATTCTTGATTCACTGATTCCTCATGAGGAACATGGGGTTACGCTTAGTAATAGCGCCGTCTCTCTGTAGCCAAAATGAACATCAACACACACATTTACACACAAAACACTTGGTGCCCCAGCGTAGGAAAGAGTATGTCCCATTTTTAATAACAGAAAAGCTCCAGGGAGCCGTGTGTGTTGATAGCTAAATGACACTTACAGGTTGATGTGTTGCGGATGTGGCAGGAAAAAAAAAAAAGTAACAGTCTGCCAGGCACAAGGGAAGGAGGCCAGGCTTACACAGGGAATTCATGCAGCATCGAGGAGCTGATTAAAGTGCCTGGCAGGAAAAAAAAAAACTGGCAGTGCTGCAACTAGACGCAGAAGATCAGGGCTAGCCAGGGAGTCTCTGTTCGCAGGGTAACAATTCTGATCTCTGTAGGCACAAATATTGTGCCTCAAGAGCTTCTACATCCACTGGAAGACTCAAAGAACATTTTAAATGGAGGAGTTGGGAAGCTGGCTGGGACATTAACCCATTTTAACATGAGGAAGAATGTCTCACTACCCAGTTGTTGCCATCTAAACTTACTGGAAAACGAGTTCAAGTTCAAACCTCCTTCTGTATCTGCATGTTAATTTATAGGAAATATTTGCAGGAACAAGTGTGTTAGCATGTGAAAAGATACTGTATGTTGTTGCTTCATTCCAGCTCCCGCAAAATTTCACAGCATTTTACCATGTTTGGACGTATTACATGTACAGGTAGTCCTCGACTTACCCCCACCCCGACATACGGCATTTCAGACTTACGGCCGCATCCCCAGTGATGTCATCACACCTCCCATTGACTTTCAATAGCTGCACAGTGCCTATTCTATGTGTTTTTTGAGGGTCCTGTGTTAGCTAACTGCTTGGAAATACAGTACTGTACATGTTTAAGGTACACAATGTACAC
>JARVGV010001153.1:11052664-11063512 GCA_031762435.1 Hypsolebias longignatus | reverse complement strand
GACAGCCGTAAACGTGAAACGCCGTAAACTGGTGACGCCGTAAACTGGTGACGCCGTAAACCGGGGGTAACCTGTATATATATATATATATATACCGTATATGCTACCATGATAACTATTTACGGTTTGAATAAAAATAAAATTAAAATAAAATAAAATGCAAACTGTAATTTTTCCTGTTAAGAAGAACATTTAAAAACAATAACCTGAACTTAAAATATAATTGACGCAACAAAAACTTTGATGCGGTTATGAATAACACAATTGCTTCTATTTATCCAACAATGTTCAGTCGGGTCACGGTGTCTTTTTTTTGTGTGTGCGTGTGCTGAGACGTTTCACCCTCCATCCAGAAGGCTTCATCAGTCTGAGGAAACACCATACAAAACTGATTCCACCCCAACAGCTTACTCCAAAGTGGAAAATAAAAGTTATGTTAGTGCTGGGGCACGCCGTCTCGTCTGGTGCCCACCCTCTCCCTCTGTGACCATCCAGATGACCTGACTGAACATTGCTGGATTTTATACCTGGATTATTGAGCATGGACTTTTGTGCTTCTATTTATATGACTGTTAAAACTAGGGGGGGGGAGGGGGGTATTCATTTCACAAAACTAACATTTGATGCTTCTCCATGTAAAGTAAATGTGTAAATGCAGCATTTTACTAATGGAAAGTTTGCCCCCCACGATCTTCATTTATCCACGAGTACTGGGAACTCCACCTGCATTAATGCGGCCATATGAGCGCACTGATTGTGCTTTTCACTTCTCACCTAATGCATGCTGGGAATGGCTCCAGCCCTCCCGTGACCCTTCCCACTATAAGCGGGTGCAGAAATAGGATGAATGGTTAATTAGAGAAACAGACAGCACTAGTAGCAATGGCACTGTAATCACATTTATCATCATCCCCATTACTGTAATCATAATTCCAACCAGCATAATCATAATCACCATCACACCTAGTCCTTCATCACCATCATCTTCATCCGCCCAGAAGGATGGTATCTTACAATATCACCTTCACCGCCATCGTTGCCTCAACCCCGGCTGACGTCACTGCCACGACTGCCCGCAGCTTCATCAGCCTGTGTAGTTTCTCGAACCTTGTCAGGTCTCATTTCTGAACAGCGGCACCATATAATGAGATCCATAACCATTATTGTTCAAAGGTCTCCTGTTCCGATCCTTTACCAAATGGTTTTCCTTTGCCCCGACTCTCGCACCGTCTCCTGTTTCCCATTCCCCTGCTCTAATTACACACTGTTTGTTTGGCCTCCCGGCTTCGCCCTTATGCAGAGGAGAGGCGTCGTTAAAATGATTTACGAATGTTATCCCCCCACCCCCTGCCCAAATACACACACCTCCCGCACCAACTCCACCACCACCACCCTCTAAGTTCCTGCCCCTTGGCACCTGTCAAATACAAGTCAGCCTCATATCACCTGCTGGATTAAAATCTGTTTGGATTAATCCCTTTAGCTCGCAGCCCTGCTCTCTTTCTGCCCTTTCTACAGCTCCAACTTTCTCCAGCTTCCCGCCCTGCGCAACATCAAAGTTTGTAGGTTAAAAACTGTTTTTCTGTCTCTTGTCTGCTCCTCACCCTTGCTTCATCTCTTTCTTTCCTTCAAACGTACAGGGGGAAAAAATTTTCAGAGAAAAACTGTAATCATTTTTGGATTTCTGGGTCAAATCTTATCTCGTGTTTACTGTAAGTCCGGAAGTGAGGCACGTACTTTCCTTCCATTTTTTTTTTTTTTTTTAAATTCATCATTATGGCCCTGATGGCTCAAATTTCCCTCAACCTTATTTATATGTTTATTTGTTTACTGCCTTATTTGACCTCTTGGAAAAACACTCCAGTACTTACAGAATGCATGAAAACCTAAACAACAAGCGTGCACAGAGAGCAGGATTGAAATCAGATTCAATTAATCCCCTCTTCCCATTGCCACCTACTCAGCAACACTCCTTTTCTTGTACTTTCCACATCACTAACTTGTTCATTCCGAGCCTCCATCTTCTTGGGTTAAAATGGGTTTTTGACTGTGTGTGTATGTGTGTGGGCAGGTAAATAATTTTTCTCTCAGACTCTTATGTTATCTCTCTCACCTGATTTTTCCCACACCCCCACTCTCCACTTTTAATTAACACTCTTTATTTCACTGCTCCCCCTGCTAATCTCTCCATCGGAGGCCTATAGCACTAGAGGCTGAGCTTTCGCTCCCACCATGGGCTCTTTGTGCTCCTTCAAAACACAAACGGCAACAAACATAAGTCAGGCCTTGCACACACAATCATTCCACGCACATACTTACACTCACCCACACACATCTATTGAAACACATTAATATGCTCAAATGAAAAAAAGCAAAAGTAACAATGCCCGCGCAAAAATATCTCTCCTCTGATTTATAGCGAGAAGCATTCAGCATCTCCCTTTGTGCCGAGTGCTTCAGGTGCTGCAGAAAGCTGATGGTGTATCAAAAGGTTTTTTAAGATTACCGATGCATTCGAGCTTCAAATCAAATGATTTCCACACAGCTGAGGTGAATCTTCAAAGAGCTGATCCATACTGACTAATGACGGCTTAATCAAGAAAAGGAAATGTTAATTAGGTGTGTGTTTATGCACCACTCTGTTCAGGAAAGGAGCATTCCAGAAACACGCTTTAACTTCAAGTCTAACATTTGCAAAGCTGATGGTTTTTCATTTGTTCCTTAAGAAGGCACACTTGTAGTATTGCAACACCAGCATGAGGCCCAGTGTGCTCGTACTACTCAGCCCGTGGAACCACTTGCATGATGTCTTCTGTGGTTGTGGAGGAGCTTTGTCAAGTCGAAGAAAATTAGTCCTGATGATGCCACAATGATGACATCAGGCTTATCTCAGCACACAGAACGCCTCTGTTACACACAGAGTGTAAAAGATGGTTTATCACGGTCTTTAAACTCTGTAGGAGGTAAAATTATTTTTTGTATCACCAATTGAGGAGGTAATAGTAAAGTTTTAAAACCAGCAGTTTCTTGATTGGCCTCTTGAAACAGGGTTTAAAACGAGCTTTGTGTGTTAATGCTAATCACTGGGAAATTAATCAGTTTGAAGCCATTTTTGATTCTGCAGCTAATTTATGATTTCATCACATTCGTATAACTAAAACAGCCTTTGATATTGTGCTTAACCCTAACGTTCTAAAACCAATTATGGAAACATCAAGGTTCATGCTCCAATAATCCACGTAAAAAAAATTATTTTTAATCCAACAAAGTTAAGTCAGGTCATCGGGACGGTTTCTTTGTGTTGAAACGTTTCATCTTTCATCCAAAGGACTTCATCAGTCTGGGGAGCCACAACAAACACAGTCCCACAAGCAGCACACTCACATAGTGGGCCAACCAGTTTAATGGTGATAAAATGGTTTGTTGGATTGTTTACCTTTTTTGAGCATGAAATCTTCACCAGCACATGAACTTTAATGTATAACCTGGTTGGTCCACATTGAGTGTGCTGCCTGTGGGACTGAGTTTGTTGTGGCTGATGAAGTCCTTTGGATGAAGAACAAAACATTTCAACATAAAGAAACCGTCCAGAGGACCTGACTTAACTTTGTTGGAAATTATGGAAATGTTTTGCGGGACACACGTGTAAGGAGCTGTTTACATTGTTGTCAAGGTCTCACACAAATCGATAGGTGTTAAAGCTGCTTGTAAAACTTCTAAACACAACAATGGAGGTTTCAAAATAGCAATCCACTAAAAGCTACCTTTTCAACAGAGCTAATTCAATTTTTGGAGTCTGAGTGCTACTCTGACAAGGTCTTAACCAATTACCAGTTTAAGTGCTAGTAAAGCGGTTATGATCACAAAACTTTGAACTTTTTTTTTTTTTTTTTTTTTTAACTGTCATAACTTTTATATTGCATTAGTTCATTCAGTTTTTTTAAGCATGGGTGGATGGAAACAGCTTCAAAAGGTTCAGTTCAAATAATGATTGTGGAATTAGGATGTACAAACAGAGCGAAACCTTGCTGTCTGTGCATCTTTTAACGTTTCTTTGAAGGAGTTCTTACAGCAATCTAATTACACTCAGCTTGCAACGATCTTCATTAAGCGGACTGAGCGGAGTCTGAAAATGCAATATGGCAAAGATAAGCATCACATCAGAGGAAGTGGGCCCACAGCCCTTTGGGCGACACTTTATTTTGAGATTTAATCTTTCCAGCGCATCACTCTGTCGGTCTTAACCAATCTTCAACACAGCTTCGTATGAACCTATAAACTGGGAAATCGGCAACCAGATTTTGCAATGAGCATAGCATCCATGTGTTTGTACAGTTTAGCATTGTGTAAGTGAAAACAAACTCTCTAAAATGGATGAAAATGCACAATACGAACACACAAATGAAAGTATCCAATTACATAAATGGCCGCAGTTGAGATGCAAAAGGATAATGGCAGTGGCAGAATAAGGACAGAACAAGTTTACACCCAGTTAAGTTCAAACAGGGGTTTGTTGACAAGCGCTGCTTAATACCTGTGTGAACATGCATTACATATTTGTTGCTGTGCAAAAAAAAAAAAAAAAGTTTAAATTACTCAGATTTTTAAAGAAAACAGAACCGAGTGTTCACAATGGGAAGATGAATGTGGCAAAAATTCTGCATGCATATCATCTGTTTTTAATAATTTATAAGCATCCATACATCCATATATTAGCTTTGCCCACAACTTCCTTTATGGGTCACAACGTCACTGGTGCCCATTGTGCAAGAGGCAGGGGACACTCTGGACATTTCTCCAGTCCATCACAGGGACACATACAGACAAACGAGAAAATCATCCACTCTCTATCACACCTAGGGACAATTTAGAGTTACCAATCAGTCTAACATGCATGTTTTTGGTCTGTGGGAGGAAACCAGAGTACCCGATGAAAACCCACGCAGCACGGAGAGAACATGCAAACCCCACCCAGAAAGGCCCCCTCAGACGGGATTTGAACTGGCGAGTTCCTCACTGAGAGGCAGCAGCTCTACAAACTGCAACAAAATGCATAGGCCTGTCACAATAACACGATTTATTGACTCTGAAATGATTGCGATAAATAATATTGTTTGAAATTTGACAATAATTACTAATTATTGTCAAATATAAGGATAAATTGTTGTTAATTTGTTTTGCATTTACAGTAGTACCTTTTTTCAGCCACAAGGCGGCAATATAAGACTGAACCGAAGGATGGATAGTGAGGGAGCGAGGGAAGCCCCTTTAGATGACGTGCGCTGTCTCTCTTCGTTTCTCAAAATGGCAGACGCTCGGTGTGGTTTGAGCTCTTTAGCATAGCATTTTTCACACAAAGCTTCTAATAAAATAAAATTTAAAAAAAATCAGTAAACAAGTTGTCAGCTTCTTTTTGCAGAGAGAAAAAAACTTCTTACACGAAAGCACAGGTTTCAACAGTGAATTTTGGAGCTTCGGCAAGATGGAGTTTTTTCTTTCCCCAAGGTCGGCCTGTTAGCTTAGCGCGTAGCTTAGCTTCTCAGCTTAACTGCTTTTAGTGATCCAAAAACACAATTTTGGATGGTTAAAGTGGATTTTAAAGAGAAAATAGAAAGGGAGGGGTCAGTGAAGAGCACCGGAGTTGAGCCTTTTGTCATCCAGTGTCTTCAGTAGAAAGAGAGACGATAAAGCCGATAAATGAAAATGAGGTTGATAATTTTCATTTATCATGTGACTAATTTGACTTATTGTTTATTGTGACAGGCCTAAAAGTGCCAGCTTATTGATAAATATTTTGATTTAAAATAAAAGTCCATTGTAAATGCTAAATGTCTGCCTTTTTTGTCAGTTCTGACAGGACTGAATGATGTTAACTCACACAAAAGCTCAATGCAAAGCTGTCAGGCATGCTTGAAATAATTCTTTCACAAAGCCTCAGGTTAGACTGTTGTGAATCATAAATGTTTACCCTTAATGAGCGTTGTCAGTTGTTTGTATATCAGAAGAGCAGACCGTGTTTAAAGCTGTAAAGAAAACCTCAAAGCACCCAATGCTGGAACTCAAAATTATGAGATAAAGCAGCGTCATTTGGACCAAATTACTGTGCTGCAGAATAAATGCCTTTTTGCACGACCAGTGTGTCCTTCGTAACTAGACGGTGCAAGTAGTGAAGTGTTGAGGTTTTTATTGTGTCATTTTGCAAACTGGCCTCCAATAAAATGTAATAGGGCTTTTCTGATGGTGTAATAAAAACGTCCTCTGGGTACAGTCTTTTAAAAATCATCACAAATGTGTGGAAGGCCAATGACAATGTCAACAATTTGCCAACAAGAAAACAAAACCAAAGAAACGGCTACTTTCAATTTTCTTATGCATTATTCACTTACCATAGTGTGTATCAATCTGAAAACTATACTTGAGGGATAAAAATGAGGAAGAACTTAAAATGCAAATCTAAAATTGACATTGAATTTAAAAATTGGCACAATGGTTTGAATAGAAATACAAACTGCTGATATCTGTTTGTGCAGCAACAAGGAGTACTGTAAAATAGCTCCTTATGGCTTACATAAATATTAACACAGTTCTTACACCAAAGTTAGAACAAGGATTGTACCAACCACTTAAAGCAATAATATTTAAGATTATGAGAAATGGGATTATACAAAAGCTATGAACAACATTGAACATTGGTATTTTTAGATCCTTGTTATTTTTGCATTCTCTGTTACTTTATTTTATTTTTACTTTTTTCCCCATATCTTGTGTGAATCCTTGTGCATGTTCCTTCATATTTTAAAGTTCATGCTCGATAAACCAGGTAAAAAAATAATAAAAAATAAAAAAATCCAAAATTCAGTCAGGTCATCTGGACGGTTTCTGGAGACATTTCGTCCTTCATCCAAAGGACTTTGTTGTGGCTTCTCAGACTGATGAAGTCCTTTAGATGAAGGATGAAACATCACCACACAAAAAAAAAATAATAAAAAATAAAAAAAAGAAACTGTCCAGATGGCCTGACTGAACTTTGTTGGGCTCCATTGTATTGAAACTCTGGCACAATAATTTCCTGTGGGATCAATAAAGTTCTTTTCTTGTCATTTAATACTTGCATATTGAAGGTATCCCCTTTAACTACCACAGGATGATTAAAAAAAAAAAACAGTTTAATTCTGACTCAGCTGACAAGCTAAACTAAGTGTGAACAGAATCCCAAAGTGGATTACCTTAGTCCCAAAACAATTCACATGTCAAAACTTTCATAGTAGTTCATTTAAATGCTATTAAACAAAGGTAGGTCAGGTCCTCTGGATGGATCAAAAAATAAAAATAATAATAAAAACTTGTTGAAATGTTTCATGTTCAAACCAAAAGACTTGGTCTTTTTTATTTATTTATTTTTTATTCATATTTTCATTTTAGGTTATTTATTTATGTATTTATTTATTTTTACAAAGACTTATGGATTAAAGATTAAATGTTTCAATATTTTTTTTTTATTCGTCCAGAGGACGGACGTAACTTAACTTTGTTAGATTTTGCTACCTGGATTATTGAGCATGAATCAGGATATGCTATTTGAAAAACTTTTAGGCCATTGTTAGACCATTACTTGTGACTATAATGACATTAATAATTTAATATATGGCGGTTACCACAGGTGGTTATTTTTCAGTGCAAAGAGCAGCAGCATTTTGATACTTCCTGTGCAGCTTGAAGCCTTTCCAACAGAATTATAGTTGTAGAATAGTTCATATTTTAGATGTTACTACTGTTTTTCTTTTACATTTTATACTTTTGTTGGATGTAACTGGGTTCCTGTGTACACAATTTCGTTCCACCTCACGTACCACATGTGGTGCAAATGACAATAAAGAACATTGACTCCTTGAATCTTTAAATAATATGCAACTAACTAAACTTTATTTAACAACATTCTCATGAATCTATTTTTTTTAACCAGAGTATTTTTAATTAATTTATTTAATTAGAATGATGGAAGTCAACTTTGACCTTGGCCTCAATTAGACATGCCATGAAGTCCAAATGCTATCTACAGCAGGTAGGATAGTAATTGTTCATAACGTTTCCACATAACCCACTTAAAAATACTTGATCCAGCCATTTAAGTTCTCTGGCATTTCTAAAATGTTTCCAATAAAGCACACATAAACATAATTTGAGATTATTGACAATGTGCAGATATGTCTCTATATATATTATTAGATTGCAACATGTTGGAAAGTATTGAAAATTAAAGCAGTAACAAAAACAGGAACAAAACTTAACACAGTGGATGTCATACGGGGCTCAGGCATCTTTATTCCACTAAATCACACTTCTGTTATTACACTACTGTGCTGTGTTTACACAGGGGAGACATATCATATTGCATCATATACACTGGTAATTGAACTAGTGTCAAATACTATATGTGGATCCAGACAATTGTTAAATGTAAATACACTGTTGCCAAAGTGTCTCTATAATCAGTGTTGCATTCATAGTAACCAAAGAAAAGCCCTAAATCTGCCGTGTGTAACCACAAAGCACAGCTGATTCCTACCTGAACTCTAATGATGTAAAAAACAATGTTCTGTCACAGCAGCCATGATGTGTCTTTGAGATGTAAGCAGCAGTGCAAGGAAAATCAGCGCTACCTTTGAGTGAAGCCATTAAAGTGTATAATGCCGCACATCATCGATGTCCCTGTCTGCTCCTCTCGACGTGCTAGCATCGAAGATGGTTCACTCTTTTCAATCAGGATTTTATTGTCCTGTAATGAATACTTCTCCCATAAAAGAAGGCACCGAGACGAGGCTGATAAAGAAAGGTTCGGAGCGTATAGAAAAGTAAGATGAGGAAAAACATTCAACAAAACCAAGGCACAGTGAGTGCATGCGACTTCAGGTTCTGGCCAAGCTCTTTGCTTTTGCTCGAACCTTCACGTTTCACCTTCATTGTCTCCGGCTTTTAAAAAATTTCGCCAGACGTTTTAAAGCTTCAGGTTGGACTTGTAGCTGACAGATCAGCATTCGCGTTGCAGTTTTGTGCTGTGTGCCAGTTTTCTGGACCATTAAATAACCCTCATTAAAGGGCAGCAGCAACTAATAACAAAATCTGAGCTGCACCAAGCTTTTCCGTGCACCCTTCTCCCTTTATTTAATCTCCCCTATAAGGCTGCTTATTGATTCTGGCCCTTCCATTCTGTAACTTATTTTTATTAATAACCCAAGGCTTTAACAAGAGTGTCACAACCCCAACTTTTACTCAAGCAATTAATAAGATTAATAAAGCAGGCAGTTTTGTATGTGCGATGCTCTTCAGAGTACAAGTTTCTCCTTGACTGGATGCCTAAACTCATTAAATGCGTGCATTTTCCCCCCCACACCTTCTCCTCTCTCGTTTAGACTCTAACCTCCAAACCTCTGCCAACTCAAACTTCTAAAAGAATGTGCAAAGTGAGAAGGAGGCAGAGATGAGAGGAGGCTCGTTCCAAGTGAAAAAGACTGGCGTTTTATACCGAGCTCGAGCAAAACAGATTATGATGGAAAGAGAGGCCGAGAAAAAAATAAAAAAAAAGGCACAGAGGGGGAGAGGAGCAGGGTGGCAGAACAGAGGAAGAAGTGCCAAAAGGCGAGCCGTGGTGGTAAATTCAGAGGCGGACGAGATGGAGAGAGACTTGGACAGAGGAGGAGCAGGCAGAAATACGAATGTGCTGAGGGGAACAGAAATAAATAAAATATGGAGGGAAACAGATAGGATCGAAAGGTAGCAGAGGTGAGTGAGGGAGCAGCTGGAGCTATTAGATTCTCCGTAGGCAGCCGCTTCTTCTCTCCATCTCTGTAGTTATAACATCTAGCATTGCGCAACGCCGTTATTGTAAGAATAAACTTGCAAACACACCGTTGTAAAGTAACTTACATCTTCTTGTGTGACTGTTCGAACTATCAGCTGCAGATTATCCTCTCACCAGATCATACGGGCACTTTTGGAATATTTAGCTGGAATCCATTGCAGTCAAATTACCATACCTGCAGGGTTTAAATATTTAAAGAGGTCATTTAAATTCTTTGACACTATAGAGTAAAAAAAAAAAAACTCCACTCACCTCAGCAGGTTACAGCTGAGAAGTAGTGGAATTTGGCCTTGGACTTCATTTCATTTTAGGTTGTGACTAGCTTCGAGCACAGTATCTATTGGCAGTTTGGGAACATGCCTCAGGCTGAAAAATACAACAAACTCCATCACACTTGTGGCCAGGCTGAGCTACATGACAACCAAGGACAAGCGTTTGGAGAGTAATTCCTCTTGGAGTTTCCTATAATATTTGAACAAGCAAGCATTTTTATTCCACATGTAACTTTTCTGGTGTTGTATAGAAGCTGAAGGGAGAGTGAGGTAGTGGAAGTCTCATGAAGATTATTACATTTTTTTCCTATCAAAAATTAAATTCATAGCCCGCATGAGCTTTGTTAATGAAAGGGATTAACGGTGCAATGGTTTAGGTGGTATCTCACAGATATTGTTTTCTGTGTACCAGTTTGTCTCCACAATTTAATAACAAACTAAAGAAATCTAAATCTAAAATTGGCAAAAGTTTACTTTTTTGTATTTTATTAACACTTCTTTCTTAACCCTACTCCTTTATTCCACATCACTGACACTGTGGATCATAACATCTTGTGCCATAAGCTCTCAGTAATCGGTTTCTCAGATCACACCATTGGTTGGTTTTCTAACTATCTTTCATATCGGAGACAATGTGTTCAACATAATGGTACTTCTTCCAGTTACTTAACAGTTAACAATGGTGTACCACAAGGCTCAGTCTTAGGACCAACCCTC
>JARVGV010001153.1:11036409-11049594 GCA_031762435.1 Hypsolebias longignatus | reverse complement strand
TTCAGCTGTGTGGCATCAGAGAGACATCTAAAAGCTGCAGGACTCCGGCCCTCGAGGCCTGGAGTCTGACACCCCTGTACTAAGGAGTACATTCTGCTTAGTTACAAATTTTAAAAGCTAAAAGTTATTTGTAGACGTTTAGAAACTTCAAAGAAGCTGGGCGGGCTGAATGAAAGACATTAAAAACAGTCATGGGAGGAGAAGAAGGTGGATGGGAGATGGGTGAAGAGACTGCAAGGTGTCTGAAGGGCACGCACACTAAAAATAAGTTTCCACCGCAAGAATATTGCTGCGTAGAGTGAAAACGCAGAGTTCAGCAAGCCCCGAGCAAAAGAGACGGTGGGAAAAGGTAAATCTGGAGGCAAGGGTTTAAAGAAATAAATAAAATAAAAACCTGGTAAAGAGGCAGTTGACTAGAAGTAGAAAACAGAAAGGCAGAAGCAAAGAGAGGAAGTGGAAGTCTGGCTCGTTCTAAGAAATGGAAACAGTGACAAAAGAGGAAGGATAAAAACAAAAATAGTTTTAGAAATAAAATGATGCCGTCTGTGTAAATAGAAGGAGAGTAAGAGAAAAAACAGTCAGATGAAGGGAGAAAACCATTTTGTCTATGCAAATGAGTATGGAAAAACAGAAATACAGGCGTTCAACTGGCCACCTGGGCCCCGTCAATCCCCCCTCTCTCTTTTTTCCCTTTTCTCTCTCTTCCATCTCACGTTCAATCTATACGCACCTGGTCCTGCCATCTCTATAGCCCGCAGCGACAGTAAGAAAGGTAGGAGGAAGAAGGACGAGGAGGCATGGATGGGATGCTAGCAGCAGGAAAGCAGGGAGGAGACTGCCAAAATATCCATCAGCAAGCTACCTTGGCAATGAAAAGTCCTTTTTTCCACGTCACCAAAACATGTCTGTCCAACTATCACCGAGCTTCGCTGTCACTGCAAACTATCAGGAACAGTTGGAGCAGATGCATGTGGACACATGCACCTGGAGCCATGGTACCTGCCATGCATGGCCATAGGCATTCACACTTAAAGCACCAGTAAGGTGAGTCGAAGGGGGGGCAGCCACACAGGAAGAGGTCGAAGGGATAAAAAAGAAGCTTCTGTGTGATCGCGGTGAGCTTAAACAAAAAGGCGCTAAATCACTGCTGGGGCTCTTGAACAGGCTTCACACAGCAGGTGAGTTGGAAACGAGGAATCAGAGAAGAAGAACATTTTTAAAAAAGACCAACGAGAATTACTAAAGTGACAGGGAGAGCTGCATTCACAAGTGAAAAAGCTGGTTTTGTTTGAGATGAAAAGGCAAAAATGACAAAAGAGCATGTGTGCATTTGTATGCACACTGAAAACAATGATTAGGCGTGTCCACTTGTTTGTCCATAATATCTATGGGGGACGCTTCTAAAAAGAAACCAGAGAGGGAGTGTGACATTTAAAAAGCACAAGACATTCTGCAGTAAAGAGGCTTGAAAGTTCCTAAATGTCTTTACAGTCTCATGAGTGTAATACAGTGTACTTTAAGTACTCCTGCATTTGCAAATTTGTGTGAGTGCAAGTTCCTTAGCCAACCTGTCTGTCTGTGACGCTGCAGATTTAAGCACATTTCTAGAATGCAGCCAGTGATTTATACATTTTCACAGTCATCATTTAGGCTCAACCTGCATTTTAATTACCAGTGGTTTATGTTTGTGTTTATTTTTTCCCATAAGCTCATAAATCGATTCACTTACCGCAACTCAAATCCATCTCCGTGGTAAACAAGCACCAGTTATAACTGCATATACAGTGTAGTCACTATATACATACATACATATATACATAGATAGATAATAAAAATTAACTGTACAGTATTTGCAGTTTGCAAACTTTGAAAACCTGACTTGAATTACTATTGAGTTGCATTTGTAAGAACTTTTGTCACAGTTGTCTGAACTGCATGCGACGTCTGGGTAAACACAACTTTAATGTCATGACGCTCAGAGTAAATGTTCACTTTAGTAATCTGCAGGGGTGCATGTACAAAACCTGAGAAGAAATCTGTGTCTAACATTTATTAAAACCTTTCTTTTCTATAATAAATGGCTGTTTAAAAATATGGAAGATAATTGAATTTTCAGCAATTTATTATCATCTAGATATAGGGTAATCAACCAAAATGTCAAGAAAATGCTTTGCACAGAGTATCTGATAAACAGTAAAACAGCAGCACGATGTGGGATGCTTCTCCTCCATTCTCACTCGATTCAGTCCTGGCATGGAGAAATTAACTTTGCCTTCTGCTCATTTCTGCAGACTCAAGCATCCCTTCATCTCTCAGATTGTTGAGCCTTCATCTTTTTGAATTAAGACTGCCAGCAACATATATCAAAGACTGCCTCAGAATGACCTGACATGATCTCAGATTCATGCACTTCATGTTTATATGTGCTATGTCTTATTAAAGCGTGATTATCATAATTAGATTTTACTTTATGCCATCTCATTTTAACGCTTAATAAAATATACTTTTTCTTGTGCAATGCACATTTATTACGTGTTGTAAATTTCATTAATAGGGAAAAAAGATCTAAAAAAGCAACAGTGCACTCAAGTCGTCATTCATTTGAGATCAGATGTACAGCAAACTGGAATCTCGCTGACTGAAACAGCGGGTTGAGCTGCTCTGATAAAAGGAAGAGAGATGGTAGCCATCACGGCCTTTGGGAAGAGAAAATAATCAAGAATGAAAGCGCATTTCCCCTACAGCTTTCTTTTATTAGTTTCTCTAGCAATAAACTATGTTCCTGTATATGCAGTCGGGAGGCGACAGTGTCATGCTGTGTCTACTCTTTCGCGCTCCAGACTGTGGGATCTATATCGCCAAAACAAAAAACACTTGCTGTCTGTGCCTACAGAGTTGACAAGAGCTAAAAATGACTTCGGTACCATCCACAGAACCCCACTGGCCCCTCCAAGCTGCTTCACAGCTCAGTTCACCAGTATAGCCAAGCGGGTGGCTGTTGCCATGGACCACCGTTTCTCTGCAACTGCGCCCAATGCCCAAGGTCTTTGTCAAACTCAGTCAGTATCACAGATTGTTCCAATGTTGTGCTCCTCTGAGGCAATGGCCAGAAAGGACGAACACGGTCTTTTTCTGTGGTAAGCGATAGCATTGTTCACCAAACAGATGGACACAGAGATAAGAACACGTCTGTGGACGTGACTCAAGCGCCACTTCAATCTGCAGGTGGCGGTTTATAGAAGGTGAGTGGAGAGCTCCAGTTAACGGCCATAAGGTGAATCAGCAGTCATGCACTTGAATGCTCCTTCAGCCACTCAAGAGAAAATGAATCCTGGGAGAGAATCGGCTCAAGCTTTCCTCAAGGTCATTGGTGCTTGGCCACTTTTTAAATGGTCTTGCCAACTGTAACAATGTGTGCAGAAACAATTGTAGCACCAATCCAATTTAGCTCAGCATCTTTTCCTTTCTTTTCACTGCAGGCGCTTCGTAGGCACACTTTTGTTTAGCCCTGCTGAAAGCATATCATCACTTGATGACCTTAGGAATCTCAAAAGAGCCCAGTAAATCTTTGCAGTGAATCTCTCACCAGCACATTAAGCATGTCCACAGGCTTTTTCCTTTTCCATTTTTTTTTTCCTTCTCGCACTGCAACTTAGTTCATCTTTCTCATGCACTCAACCTGCAAGCACTTAGGAGGGGGTCCAATCATTTGGAGGATTGTTTTCATGCGCTTCTAATTAATTGCCTGTAATTGGTAGTTGTTTACAATGTTTTAATGAAATGTATGATACTTCTGTTAGTGAGGCTTTTGTCTTAGGGCAGAGGAAGAAATGAGAAGAAAAGCAAGCACATGCAATGCAGAGTAGAGAGATAAAGTCAAGCTAAAATGCAGTGGACTTTTTGAGATAACGGTGTCAACAATTACTTGGCTTTTTTTTTTTTACAAAAAAGAAGAAGGTATCTGAATTTGATCTGTTACTGCTATCTAAATCAATTTTATTCAATAAGTGCATGCTTTACAACCTTTATTACCAAAAATGTAATGGTTTAAGTTGGGGGGGAGGAAAATGCTCACTAAAATTATCAAAGGTTTAATTATGTTTCAGGTAAAAAGTCAAGAAAATGTCTCAACAGAAGTTTGTATGTGCCACAACCACTTTATCCAGCCAGACATGGTAATAGCTGCAAAGAATTTGCCACTCGCAGGAGAGATATTTTAAGAGTTTTCCAAGATAGAAAACTCATTTGAGACCTCTTTGGCATTGTTGTGTCCGCACTCAGAAAATCTCCATCTGATTTCCCAGTAGATAGTGCACTGCCTTGACTGGCAATTTCCAGCATCCGACAATCTCATCAAAGCAAACCTATTAATGGCGATGACATGAAGAAGGATTCTAAATGGCAGACAGATGAATAGCCTTGTGCGTGTGTGGGCGTTTAATTCTCCTCGTAGCCTGGCTGAAAGTAGGAGGACTGGTCATAAGTATCTGAGGGAGACAACATTTTCCACACTTGTTTGCCTGGGTTGGTGTCTGTATGTGTGTGGGTGTAAAAGTGCACGGGCATTCTGTGACCTCATCGATCATGACAACTGTTCCCTCAGGTGTGGTCACCTACATGGCGTTTGCTCTCGCTCTCTCCATCTTTATTTTTGAATATCGCCATCCATCGCACAGTTTCAGAGCTCCCTCCTCCACCAAATTTTCATGCTCCTTGGACACAGCACTCTGGTTTTTCCCCGCTATGGACCCACCTTCCTAATGTCACCCTTCTCAGTTTCCTCACCTTTTATGGCCTCATGTATCAGTCATTCGTCACTGCAGAGGTGGGCTTCTCTCCCTTGTCCCTTTTTTCCCTACACCGTTGTATTTTAGAGCTGAAATCCTGCAATCATTCTCTCGTTTGTTGAACTCCTCTCAGCCCGACTTTCTCCTCTGCTCCACTGGTCTGTGACACATGCCCCTGGTGCTTTCCCTACCCTCCTTGCTGTTTCCCCTCACTTTTTTATACAGTGTGCAGCCAGCCGACACTCCCTCTCTCTCTGTGACGCTTTCATTCTCCCTCTGTGACCCCATCAGTTCCTCAGTGCCACAGCTAAGCCTGGTCACTCTTCATCAGCCAGCCTCCTCTGGACACAGACCTCCCAAGGGTAAAGGGAAACGGGGTCTTGCTGGCAGTTTGTGTGCCCAGTCGAACACTTTCACCACAGTTTAAGTTCATATCCGATCCTCCTTACCCCAGAACGAGTGTCTCATTACCAGCTATGTTTCCCTCCTCTTGTCTCTACATTAAGTCTTCCAGATGGGATGCGCATTAGCCTTTGCACTGGCAAAGTACACAGCTTCCAGCTCTTCAATTTTAGGCACTTGCCCTTTTCAGCTCAATCAGTCTCTCTAGTCCAATCACGACTGGTGAGGGCTCAGTTGCACTGCTTGAGTGAGGATAATCACCTTGGTTACTGGCGTTACCGGAGGCCACTGTCTAGCCACGTTAGCGCTGCGCCCTGCGGGAGCCATGGAGACAGGTGTCACAGCAGCAAGGGGGTGTTAAATAAGCACCACGCCAAAAACTGGGCATAAACGTTTACTCTTAGTCATGGAAACTGTGTTAATAACAGGAAAGAATGCTCACCTCATGGTGTCAGTGTCTTAATGGTTCTTCAGACTCAGATTCACCTCTCATTGCACCATTATATGCCATTTACTGGTTCCAACACAAGTATACATTTCAGAAAAAGCATAGCAACTGCAATGTGCGTGCGAAGAAGCCACGCTAAGGCAATTGCTGTTTGCTGATTTCACAATCCCACAACAAAGACAAACATACAGCAAGAGGGGTCAGCCACTGAACAAAAGCTGCTGGCTCAGGGGACACCGGGTCACAGAACGATGCACCCCACTGGGACATATTGCTTTTGCTCAAAGCCAATCAGATCAGATAAACTTAAGCGCAATGGATTGATTGGCAGACTTCAGATGCCAGCAAATAGGAGATGTCCTTGGAATACCACTCAGCATTTAAAAACTTCAGCAGTGAATTTGGTGGAATGCCAGTTGTTCTCAGAGCGTGACGTGTAAGGACGCCATAGATCACCATTATGATAATCACAAGCAGCACTGTCTGGGGAAAGGTAATGGGAAGGAGATGAGGTGACAGCCATAAAAAAGTGTTTCGACATTAGCGTCAGCCTGATTAGACTGACAGAAAGTTTTACTAATGGACAATTAAACAAATGGTCACATGAAATAAAAGGATTCAATTACCAATTGATGTCTTTGTGTGACCCTTTCAATCAATGAGCTTCATGTTTGAGGTTTGCATGAACCCTAAACCATGTAGCCAAAAGCACAAACTGAAACACACAAGAGGATGTAAAAATAAGGATATGTGAAATTATGTGTTCTTGGCTTAAAATAAATGGTCCAGTCTTATTTCCCTTTACTATTTAATTCAATGTAAAAATAAAAAGTTATCTTTGAGCCAGACAATAAGAAGAAGTGATCGAGAACAAGAGAAGATCCGAACAAGGAATTATGGATTGCAGTGAAGACTGGAGGGCAGATTAGAGAATGATTACCATAAAATACATCACCTGCACAAAACATGAAGCCTACAGACGTTTGCCTCTGAGTAATAGACACATAAAACCCGAAGGAGAATTAAAAACAACCCAGAATCAGCTCCCTAACTCTTCCAGTTGTGGCTTTCACACGGAGCAATGCAATTTTTCTATGGAGCTTATGCTGAGGCAGTTGTTCAGTCGAGATAGTGGGCCACCCTGTCAGGACCCTTTAAGACTGCATCATTTGATCAAACAGGGTTGTGCACAACAGCAGCAGGCAGAGAATCTTAAAAAAAAAAAAAAAAAAAGGCTCATTCCTCCTTCTCTTCTGTCGACGTGCATGCCAGAACAGTCTGCCAAGTTTGGGTTGTCCAATTATTTAGACTTACAAAAGACAGTGAATCAGAAGGGAAGGAAAATAAACAACAACACCGCAAAGACTGAAATCTGATTTTGCACCGTGCTCAAATTTACAGCGTGAACCAGCAGATGGCAGGGCAGAGAGCAAAGATGCAAGGGCTCACTCTTTTTAATTAAATTGCCGTCGAGTTTATTCCATTTTGGGGGTGACTTATCCTCCAAGGTTAGGATCAAAGGATAAAACCTTTACTTACAGTGAAGGCTTTTTCAGCACTTTAAACAACAAAGACAGACACGGGGGGGAGGCAAGCCCAGCGCAACATGCAGTAAAGTAAAACGGGCAACCTCAAATCAAGAATTCTGCAAACTGCGCCCGATAAGCATCAAAAACCCCAACTGGGTTCTGATAAATTCTTGCATAAGCAATGCTGTTCTGTTCAGAAGCAACGAACGCGCGCATTTGTTCTGCGCCCGTGTGTGCGCATAGCTGTCTGCGACTTTAATTGTACACATACAGCCTTTAGCTTGATGTTTGTGTTTACATAGCAAGTCTCTATTCTGTGAGTCACAACGACATTGATTTATGCATGGCTTCTGTGTGTGTGTGTGTGTGTGTGTGTGTGTGTGTGTGTGTGTGTGTGTGTGTGTGTGTGTGTGTGTGTGTGTGTGTGTTTGTGTGTGTGTGTGTGTGTGTGTGTGTGTGTTTCTGAGCAGTAATTGGTATTCAGATCTCCTCCCACAAGTACGTCCAACTGCTGCTATTTTTCAACAACCGGAGCCAAAGCCAAGGTCCAAACAGGATGGGTGGGAACAAGCTCAGTTGGATGGCTCTCACTGCGTGAATTAAAAAAAAAAAAAAAAAAAAACTAATCGAGGAGATTTAAAGCACACGGCGATGAGGCTGGTGGTAATGGAGGCCTGGGAGAGGAATGAGGATGAGGTGTAAGAATGGAAGTGATGGAGGGTTCTGATCAAGTGCGGGCGAGCAGCAGAGGTGGAGTTAAGAGTATTTGTTACTGGAAGTTTGGGCCAACAGCTGCTGTAGATCAGCCACCTCCACAAAAGCGTGCACACAAACGGAGCGCTGACTCTGTAGATGAGTGTGTGTGTCCCTCCGGCCTGCCTGTCAGACACACTGTGAAGTCTTTCTCTCTCTTTCACAGTTCCTCTCCTCCTTATGTTTTGCTTTGGTTTTCTGTCCATTGCACTTTTCCTGCTTCATTGAATTACCAAGTCTTCTAGTTTACAAAGTAGCTGTTTGAGGATAACCCTCCTTATGTATCCATCCACCCATGCAAATAATCGGTGTAAACATATGTGGCCTAACATCTCCATGTTTTCTTTCCCCAATTTCTTAGTTTCAGAACGGCAAAGACCAATTACCAAAAAGCGTTAGAGTTTCTTAATGAGAAGCAGTTTCTATGAGCGTATCTGCATGTAGCTTCTCTATTTGTGCACCTTGTGCCTTTAACATCCCTGAAACCCCCCAGCCTCATGCTTCCCTCGGCTCCTGTCAGAGTCTAGATTAATGACAATGATCAGTGAGCAACCCCCAGCCGAGAGTGCCTGCAGCTTCGCCAAAACCCTGCACTGTAAGCAGCACGCACAGCAGCATCAAGCACATTTACCTGCGGCGCACTTGGATGTGCCCAAACACACAAACCTCTTACGCCGTACTCCATTTAGACCAACATGCAAGCACCTCACAGCTCACGCATATAAATCAGCCAGCCCCGTTCCCCGAGTGGACGTACAGATAGATAGGCGCACGCACAAAAATACTCTGTACAGGGAGGAAACCAGCACGCGGAGGTTATCATCAGTGCCAAGCACGAAAACGGCAACGGAGCAGCAAAGCGCTGTGTAAAAACAAAAGGCATCGTCGTCGCCACAGCACAGTGGTCTGATGGTGACTGTTGACCTGGCGCTTAACCCTTTCACGGCCTCGGGACAGTGGCAACAGGACAACATCTGGCTTTAAGAGGAAATTCGCAGGCGTTGTCATGAGTTCACATTTCAGTTCACAAGCAGATGGCAAAAATCGTGATCATCCAAATCCTCGTTCTGCATTTGGGAGAGTTAGTAAATGACCAAGAGTTGTGTTCTGCCTGTGAGGAAGCAATGTGGACTCATACAGGGAGAGGTGTTCCAGATGTGTGGGGTGGGTGGAGTGAAAGTGACACCTGCAGGGGGGGGGTCATAAGGCTTATTAAATGTTGCTGCATCTGATAAGGAGACGACTCAAAGGTCCATCCCGTCGCGCTGCAGGCTACAAACTGCAACAAACACTTCCCTGCTGCCGTTTCACATCCACTGCGCAAATGTGCGCGGGGCTTTCATGTGCTTGTCAGAGGCGCGTGGCTGCGCGCATGGAGACGCACTGTGTGTGTGTGTGTGTGTGACAGCCTCGCGTCCCGTCATCCACAAATGCCTCAGCAAGGCAGGTCCTGGGGGGAGCGCAGCCCAGGATCCAGCTGCGGTGACGCACCGGGGTCAACGGAGCCTGGGAAGCGCGACGCACGAGTCCGGCGTTTACTTTTGCTTTGCCTGCTCTTGTAGAAGAGTCGTGCACGAACGGGCTTTGGCTCTGATTGTGATTTGTCACATTTTGAAACATTACCGGGGGGTGCCCGCACGTGCTTTTCAGTCCCTGGCGCAGCTCTTCCGCCTCCTTCCCGTGACCAGTAACTCTGAACAGCCTCATGTCGGACAAACGCACGTTAACTTCTCACTCACGCACTGCTTCGTTCCGAGTCTTACCCGTGTTCAGCACGCACGCGGCTGTGAAGAGGATGGTGAGGGGGACGCGCTGGGTCCACACGGTCGCCGGAGCCATCGTTGATATCCCGCTCCTCTTCTCTGGTTATTCCTCGTCCTCGGAGAAATGAGCGTCGTGAACCCGCAGGTTCACACTCCCCCCGACGGAGCTTTCTGCGATGTGTGCGTGTGAGCACGCGCGAGAACGTGCGTGTGTGTTTTGCGGAGCGTCACAGCGCACACTTTCTCTCCCTGTGTTCGCGCTCAGTTTGATAATTATGGCTCCGTCGGTTTCTCTTGATTGTTTTTTTTGTTTTTTTCAACATTGTAAATATATTTCAAAGCTTGCCGACAGGGCGGGGCCTCGCGTGCCTTTCTGACCAATTACAGGCAGCGCGAGCAGGTAGACGAAAGGGAGAGGGGCGGGGCCTTGTGAGGGGAGGGCGCGACATCCTTCAGTTAATTGGATTCAATTAGCTCCAGGTCTGATGGATGACACTTTCCCCCCACCTCAAAAACCAGTCATTAATTATTGTAGACGAGTGAGATGACAAAAACAGAAGTGACATGTTTTTTTTTACTTTTTAACTTGAGAGACAAAGCTCCTTCTGTTATTGGAGGTGGAGGACGATTTTTTTTCTCATGTCTGCCTGTGTTTATTTGTTCATACCAGATTTAAAAGAAACTCTCAGCAGTTATTCACTGGTTGTGCATCTATAAACTTTTAGGGACAACCATCCAAGTGCTGCCACAAATAAAAAAAAATGGCTATGACTCAAATATATGTACAGATTCTGAGCTCAAGCTTGATGTGACACTCATCACCAACACATGTTTTAAGTGCTAACTGATGGAGTGAGGTCTATTTTCAACACTTTCCACCAGATCAACTTTGACTGTCTGTTAGCAAAATATCTCATAAAACACTGATTTGATTTTAATGGAACCTTCAGAAATCAATCACTGGGTGCACATGTACAACTGATTACATTTTGGAGTCAACCCAATTTAAAGTGGTTGCCACAGTAAGGTGACTTCATGAAGCACATAACTTGTTATATTTCAGTCACTTTTATGGATATTGACATGAAATTTGATGGTAGCTGAGAGTCATCACCCCCAGCACATTCTGAGCACTACAAATTATATAAGATATTTGCCTTGAACTTTTATTTTTATTATTGGCATCACCCCTGCTTGTCTGTCAGCAAAATATCACACATACCAGCGGAAAGATTCAAACTAAATTCTTAAAAAGTAATCATTTGATGTTCATCTACAACAGATTAGCTTTTGAAGTCATCCTTATTCCAGATGATCAACCTTTGCTCACACAAAAATGGCTATAACTCAGAATAACACATAATGAGGTCAAATGTTATGAGAGTCATTGGCAGTGCATACTTAGAATGAAGACATCTTGCAGAATGTGGCGGTGACGGCCATATTTAATGAAAGCTGGCGGGCAACATGCATTCATTCATGGACTACAGTGCATTTCAACCATGACACGAAGTGTTTCACAAAACTTTCTGTGCCTTCATTTACAGATCCACATTCACGCAGCACTACTATCATAATTAAAAACATTCTACTCATCTATTCTTGTTTGCAAGTGTAAACGAGACCAATGTTTTGACTGATTTGAGTTTATCTGGTTAGATTACAAAAACTGTAATGGACCAGAACAAAAGTCTATGGGACAAGTCTGCTTGATTTATTTATTTGTTTATTTGCAATCAGAACTTATTAGGTCCTGCTAAAGGGACTCTTTAAGTTTACCCTCATGCTATGCCTAGTCCATAATTGTGTTTTCCAGTCAGAGAGCGTGGCTCCATTATGAAAATTGTTTCTCTTTCTACATCCCTTATCGTGGACTTGTAGCCTCTGAGGCTCATTCAGCATTTTTTTTCCAACTGTGTCTTTGTCGCCCTCTTCAGGTGACAGTCTTAATTGCATGTCATGGATTTCAAATCTGCCTTTGAATCTCATGTCTTAAATCCTACAGGCACTTTTTTTTATTTATTTTTTTATTTTTTTACCCTTTTTGGTTCAAGCAGTCAAAAAATTTCTACCAAGCAGTAAAGCATCAAAGCAATATTTCGGTTTTGATATTAATATAGCTACCTTAGATTTTGATAAAGTTGCTCTGAACTCAGGAGACAGCTTAAAATATCTGATTTACACTCTCCCTCACTCAGTGACTTCATCTTTTGACACTTGTTACAACCTACTTGTTCTGGCACGAATAATATCTGCCCCAATCATTTCCCAGTTCCCAACCCATGCCATTATTCCCAGTCAGTCTGCATGTGTGTTTGTTCCCAGGTTGGCAGGGAGTCGATGGCAGCAGCTTCCCAGCACCAGATGGGACATAGTCAGGAAGTAATGAGGGGAAAACACCTGCTTCTCTGCCCAACTCCACTCCTTCATTTTCAGCCGCTTGACACAACATATGCAGGACGCACATGCAAAACCAAGTGACCGTGACGAGAACAGCCGCAGGCAGAGACACGCCGAAACAAATGCCTGACGTTGCAATGCATCAGTCAGTGAAGTGTCGTGTTTGGTATAAGTCACTCTTACACAAAGGCCTGTGCTGTCTGACTAATGCCACAGAACAACGTCTCTACGTCCTGCCTGCACCGAGCACTACATTTGGTGCTGTTTTGTATTCTTTGCACAAGCAGAAGAGGTTTACCTGTGGTTTACCAGAGAGGCACCACCGAGGTCAAAATGTTATTGTAAGCAGCTCTTCTCCCTTCTGAACCTGAGCCTCGAACCTCAGGGTCATCTCCTCTGAGCAGAAGTTCTGAAAAATGACATTGTTGTTTGTTGTCGTCCAGGTGAAGTCTCAGAAACAGAGACAAGTCAGGAGCTCTCAGAGTACCAGCTGACATCTGACATGCAGGGAAGGATTTTGGATTCACAACATTACAGCTCTTTTTTTTCCCCCCTGTGGAGCTTGACTTGGATTAAAACCCATTTTCTCAAAAGTACACACTAAAGAACAGCTGGATTAAAAACAACCCAAATTGTAATTTGTAAATTTAAATCAAGACATTCCTGACTAGTTTTAACTCAGCAGGTTTGGGTTATAAGTTTGACACTTGTCGCAACAAGTTAAAATGTCTATTTAAATGAATTAGATCTACTAAAAAGTTAAGTTAAAAAAATACAGGTTATTTGCTACAGATAAATACAGTTTTGGCTAGCAAGCTAGTGTTAACCGCTATTAGCGGCAGCTTGCTAGCACCAACTAACGTCATTTTAAGGAAGCTAATGGACTGTCTTGTACAAATTAAAGTTATTAACAAATGAAACCAGATTAAACATCTTAGAAGTTATTTTTACCATCTTACCAGTATTCAACAAAGCAGAGGTCTAGTCAGGTCCAGTTTGGTCTACTTCTGTCTTAAAATGGTGGCCTGTGAAAACTGATGTGACAGCTCTGACAAAACCACCAGGTCAAATTGTTTGACCCAATATTTGGTTAAATCCAGTGG
>JARVGV010001153.1:10959370-10970179 GCA_031762435.1 Hypsolebias longignatus | reverse complement strand
GAGGGGCATTTCGACCGCTACTTATGGGGCTGATAATAAGTAATAACGGCCATTTAATGGTTGATAACGTTCGAAGCTGGTGTCAAAACACACATCAATACTTTTGGAAATCTCCTGGAGTAGTCTTTCAAATAGCACCATTTGATTTATTTCAGGATACCCATTTTATGTTTTTTTTTTTTATTGTTTTGCAATATCGCTAACTAGTTTTGTATATATTTCTTCTTAATTTTCCTTTATGATTTATCTTCAGTATGGCTTCCTGATGTCATTTCCATCTTCTACTGACTATCCATGGTCGGGTTGTTCTTATAGGCAACATGTGAAAGAGAAAAACCCAGACCAACACTCTCCAGCTCCTCCTGCGGGACCTCGAGACATTCCCAGGTCAGGGAAGACATCCCACCAGCGAGTTCTGGGTCTGCCCTGGGGCCTCCTACCAGTGGGATGTGCCTGGAAAACCTCCAAAGGGAGGCATCCGGGAAGCATCCTGAACAGATGCTCGAACCACCTCATCTGACTTTTTCTGATGTGAAGGAATACTGGCTCTACCTCAAGCTCCCCTCCGATGATGGAACTCCTCACCCTATTTCCAAGGCTGAGACGGGCCACCTTACAAAGGGATCTCATTTTGGCCTCTTTTATCCAAGCTCGTGTTCTTTCTATCATGATCCAAACCAAGGAGGAGGCCCCAAAACATTGATCCATTTCCCACTCTGTCCTACCATCACTTGTTAACAAGACATCCAGACACTTGAACTCCTCCACTTGAGGCAAAGACTTTAAAAATAAAGTTCAAATAAATTTGATGCAAGTTCAAATACAGTTTACTTAAAATATGTGTTATTACATGTATGAAACAACTGAATATGCTTGTATAACACAACACATATTTTCATTGTCCTTTCATGTACAATAACTCATGTGTCCATGTGTTGTCTGCATGGTAGTGCAAAATTCATGCACGACTACACACTGAGGTATATGAACTCAGTCTGGTTTTGCTGGTTATAATTTTATGAACTAAAACTACTTTAGGCTGAAGTATCTTCTAAAGTGGTGTAAATGTTACAGTAAATTCAGCACCTGTTCCACTGTTTCTTTATTTTTTTTGTTTAATATTTTGGTGCGGCTGTGGTTCGGTGGTTAGAGCAGTCATCCCCCAGCAGGAGAAAGAGGTTCGATTCCACCAGTATGTGGTCACATGTCGAAGTGACAGGCCCTCATTTAAGGAACACCAAAATGCTCAAAATTAAATAAATAAATAAAACACTATGAACTAAGAAAAAATGTAATTTTTATTATTTTATCTCATAATTTTGTTTTTCATAAAGCTTATTTATTTCATAATGCCACTTTTCAGCAGAATGCCTTCAGCTGTCAATCAACGTCAGTGGGTTGGACCTGCACGACCACTGGTTGAGCCTTCACATCCATTGGTTTTCCAGAATACCTGCTCACTGGTACAGCTAATAGTGTTAATCTTGTTAAATTTAAATAACTAACAGCTAGTCCTCCCGTGCGCTCTCCCGTGCACGTATCTTCTGAGAACGTAATCCTCTCAATTTGATCGGCTAAAGTACCTGAGCTGAACGAAGTTCATGCAACTCTTCCATCCTTCAGGACGGTTGACCTAGCAAGTTGCTGCTAGCTGCTATGCTAGCTGTACCAGTGAGCAGGAAAACCAGTGGATGTGAAGGATCAGCCAGTGGGAGTGAAGGTCCAACCCACTGATGTTGATTGACAGCTGAAGTCATTCTGCTGAAAAATGGCATTATGAAATAAATAAGCTATCATGAAAAACATAATAATGAAATAAACGAATTAAAAATAAATCATAATGATGAGCTTTGATACTTATTTCATGAATGCTTTATTTATTCATTTAATTTTGAGCATTTTGGTGTTCCATACTCATAGCCTCCAATGATGTGATCTAAAACCCTGGTGAGACTTTATGGAATAATTTATTCAGATTAGATTTGTAGAGATGTAGTAGAGTACTGTATGAACATGTATGTTGGTGAATAAAGGAAGTTTATGGTGTGAATCACTTTTAGTAGCTCTGCTGGCTAGAAAAGCACCATTAAAGCAGAATCCATTTGCCATAACTTTTTATTTTCAGAATTCCCAGGTAGGAATAATTACTGGTAGCCAAGTTTAAAGCACTCCTTTATTACTTTTCCTACAGCATCCCATAGGTCTTTATGCTTACAAGTACGCTTCATGTGGTTGAACATCCCATAACATCCATAAATAATCTTACTAGGATGAAGCCTGCTTGCTGCTCAGACATAAGCTCAGTTGTTAACATTCTACTCTCTGTAGCACACATCAGTCTGTGAACCTGCCTGGATACCCCTCTCCTCCCTCCAGCAGCACAACTCAGATATTTGTATTAGTATTTTTGGACCCTGTAGTATTTTAGTGAGTAATCGAGAAGCTTTGGAGCTCTGTCCTCCATTTACATGTCAAAACCTCCCCAGGCTCTAGATGTAAAAAAAAACCCAATTTAGAATGACAAAGCTCAGCCAGAAACAGCTGATCCACAAAGGAGGCCTGGTTAAGTTCTTCTTCCCAGTCACCAGCTGCTCCACTGACCCAAAGTACCTCTATTCAGCAAACAGACAGGAGAATTCTGCCACGTGCACTCACATGTAGCTATTGAGAAACTTGGAATGATGTATTATTCTTGACACTCACCAGATTTTTGCCATCTTTGTAGAGAAGTTTTTCATTCATCCTCAAATAAAAAATAAAAAGTTTTAAAGTGATTTCCTTTCTTTTTATATCAGTTACTACAAACTATATAACACTTCAGTGTTTGTGGCCAAATGACCAATGAGCCAAGCAGCTGTGTTGTGAGCAAAATCAAGGTTTTGCATGCACAATTTGCAAAACTGGATTGTTGGACATGCACAATATTTTGTTGCCTACCCTGACCACATCAAACCAAACTTGTCTTGTAAACTGATCTGGACCAATGATTGGAGTCAATGATTATTATTTATCATCAGCATGATTTTTAGAGCTGGACACATGCCTATCACGATAACAAATTTTGCTGGGCGATTAATTATCTCAGAAATTATTGCGATAAATGATAATATTGTTTGAAATTTGACAATAATTAGTAATTGTAAAATTTACGAAGAAATGTTGGTTAATTTTGTGTGTAGTACATTTTTCTGACCACTGGGTGGCAGTATAATACAGTATGAACTGACGGATGGATAGTGAGGGAGTGAGCAGCATGTCTCTTTAAGTAAAATGGGAGGGAGGCCCCTTGACGTGACATGGACTGTCTCTCGTTCCTGTTTTTCAGTTCTCAAAATGGCGGACGCTTGGTGTGGTTTGAGCTCTTTAGCATAGCATTTGTCACACAACGCTTTTAATAAAAACATCAGTAAACAAGTTCTCAGCTTCTTTTTGCAGATAAAAACAACTTTTTACATGAAGGCACAGATTTCAACCGTGAACTTTGGAGTTTTGACAAGACAGAGGTTTTTTTCCCGAGGTCGGCCTGTTAGCGTAGCCCGTAGCTTAGCTTCTCAGCTTAGCTGCTTTTAACGATACAAAAACATGATTTTTGGATGGTTAAAATTGATTTTAAAGAGAAAAGAGAAAGGGAGGGGTCAGTGAAGAGCACTGGAGTTGAGCCTTTTGTCATCTGGTGTCTTCAGTAGAACGAGAGAGACAAAGAAACAATAAAGCCGATAAATGAAAATGAGATAGATAATTTTAATTTATCATGCGATTAAATGACTTATTGCTTATCGCGACAGGCCTAGCAGGACATAAACCTTAAATGTTTTCAGTCACTGGAGACCTCATCTGCAGGTGTCAAAATACAGCTCTGGAGACTTTGGGGAGACTTGCTCATCAATGCGGTTTGCCATTTAGTCAAATCTTGCCAAATGTAGTCAAACTGAAACCCCGCCTTTAGTCTCTTGTTTTAAAGAAACCCAGTATATGCATGTTTTGTTCTACTTTCTTGTTATTAGTATCAAAGGGTAGAACATCTGATAAATTCGATGACGTTTTTAGTAACATCAGTGTGATGGAGCAGCCTTTTGTTTGCATGTGCACATGACACAAAGTGTCTTGGGTATTTGCTGTGTCCCTCTGATTCCTGAACTGGAATGACAGGATATACTCGCTGGAATTTGCAGATCAAACTGCATGTTTCACTTTTAAATGTGCATCTGATACAAATCAAAACACATTGCTCTTTACACCTAAATTCTCACTTCCCACATTTACACTAAAAGGAAGTCAAAACTGTACACGTTCAACGGTTACTGTAGGAGACAACTGCAGAAACCTAGATAAGAAGGTAACTAGTTCTTTTAACATTGAGGAAGGGATTGCATAAGTAGATTTAAACCAGTGGAAAAGGGGGACATGTTTCATTAGCGTCACTTGTGCCAGATCTATATTTGGAGCGTGAGCCCACAGAAACAGACAGGGATGAAAATAGCCTTTAATAACCCAGTTTGGGAGCTTTATTCCACTGCCCTCTTCTGCCTCAAGTAAAGTGACAGACAGCACACTCTGCTTCACACACTTCATCCAATCACAGTGAAGCTCATCAGCAGGACAGAAAGGAGGAGACTGTGGGAATCTAGAAAGGGCTGCAGGGATGGACACGGAGCGATGACAAGAATGAACTCGGAGCTGTGTGTGTTGTTTGAGAGGCCGATTGAGGAAAAAAAAGTAGAGCTGAATAGTCAAGTGCCTCATGCAGTCCTCACACCAATCAGAAAATAATGGAGTCACTGCTGGGCACAATTTGCCTGCTTCATTGTAGTTCAACTTAACTACCTGTAATTTTATCCAGGTAAAAATGTAAAACTATTTTTACACATTTTTCAGAATCACAAACATTACAATAATGGCCCCATACTTTAAAATCATACTTGTTAAATATAATGGGATTTGTGAACACACATGCTTTGATTTCCTTAGATTTTTTTTTTTTCCTTCCAGGCTTCGGCTTCAGAGATGATAGACAGTCCATGCTGCCACACATGTGCATGTGTGTGTTTTTGCCGGTGTGTGTGGAGGGTGGAAAGAGTCTGTTGAAACTCAATCTCCTCATATTGGGTACCCAGTGCCCCCAGAGAGAAAGCAAGAAACAACAGGCCCAGCTGTCCTTAACAATGGACCTGCCCCCGCACCAGCCAGAACTCAAAAGGCTTCATTCAGTCCCCAGGCTCTCCTGGTGCTGCTTCCAGGGAGACCAGCCAGGACATGCTTACATTCATCGCAGACATGTCTGTCACTGTTTAGGACAAGCTTGGGTGCTCATCACATGCATGTACGTATTGTGACTCAAACTTTGTTCCACAGCGGTGCGTCTTTGTTCATAAATTACACAAAACTGTGATCCTGCAGTTCCAGGAGTTTAAAACAGGCTGACACTCAAAGCTGTGAGTTGCATTGGTCATGTGCATATAACAATATTTAGCTGTACATAATATGGTACGTATGTACTGTACAACCTTTTATAAATAAATAAATTCTGACAAAATCACTTATACTCAACCTTATCTATGCTCGCAGTAATGATTTACATCATCTAACATTTCCCCGAATTGGTTCTTGAGTCTGTGCCTTGAACCACAGTTGAGGGTCACAACATTTCTGGATGACATTTTAAGAGACATTCCTGATAAATGCAGGTTTGTATTTAGAAAACTATACAAATACAGATGTTTTCAAAAACCTTTCATGATTTTACATCACAGGGTTGTGGTTTGGCCGTGTGTCATGAGAAAGATGTTTTCGCATGAGACTGCTGAGAGGTCGTTCCCGCATCACTGCAGGAGCAGAGCTGCTCGGTGTAGATACTGACGCTGGTTTTCAACATGCTCAGTGGGCCCGTAAGCTGAACCGTCTGCTTTAATTATAACACATGCAAAAACTTAAGGAAGGGGTCAGTTTTAATCTGATAATTCTCAATCAGGTCATCTGGACAGTTTCTCTACTAAAAAGAAACTGTCGAGATGACCTGATTGAGAATTATCAGATTTGACACCTGGATTATTGAGCATGAACATTCTTGGTCAGTTTTAATGTTCAAGGACAGCTCCTAAGTATAAGAGAGCTGAGTGTCATCTTCAGTCGAGTTTTCGGAACCTTTTATGGTAACGTTATATGTACCGTGCTTTTCGGCCTATAAGTCACAGTGTTTTGCATAATTTACATGTCCTGTGACTTATACACTGAAGCAACTTATTTATGGATTTTCCTCCCCATATTTATAAACTGATATTTGGCTGAGATATCACCGTTTTCATTCATTCTGACATTGAAAATATTGAACACTACCATTTTCAGCCACTAGATGGCATTTGAGTAGTATAGCATGCTGTTGTGTCAGGTAATAGGTAAAAGTGGGTATTAATGACACAATTGGCTTGCCATAGCCTGCCACCATCGTCAAGCACAGGGATCATGCCTGGAGCGACCGTCAAATCAGCTTCATTTCGTTGCACCGCCTCAGTGAAATGCAGCTAATTTGACCACTGAAGTGCATTTATTAAGTAAAAGTTCAACTGAGACACACCTTTGCTATAATGTTGAACAAACAAATAATTGTTTTAGGTGCTTATCTAGTTAAATTTCAAATAAATGCACAACATTCCTCCTTCCTGATTTCCTCCCTCTGCGCACTACCGGAGCACAGAGACAGCGAATACTTTTGATTTGCAGCTATTTGACCGTTGGTCCTTTTATTAAGGAAAAGTTCAACTGAGACACACCTTTACTATAATTACAAGCAAAGAAATAATTGTTATTAGGTGGCTATCTTGTTAAATTTTGAAGAAATGCACAGCGAATCGTTCCTCTGCACGCTCCTGCTTCTGCAAATCGGCTATTGAAATACAGCTGATTTGACTGTCCACGTGCATTTATTAAGGAAAAGTTAGACTGATACAAACCTTTGCTATAATTTTGAGCTAACAAATAATTGTCTTTAAATGTTTATCTTGTTAATTTATTGTTAAAGTCCTTCCGTGCACGCTCCCGTGGCAGCCATTTGGCAGCCAATCGATTTTTGGCACAACACCGGCCCATGTTTCTGGGTTTGGCCCACATTTCTGTGTTGCCAGGGGTGACGCGTAACAAATGTGACGCGTCAGCGGTGACGCATAATAGATACAACATATACAGTACAGCAAAGCAACATATCCACTTTTTTCATCCATTTGTTTTCTGCTGTTCTGTATGTTTTTGAACCAAATATTAACCATTTTTGCCATTCATAAACTTTCTAATTTTGTTCAGAATTAAGCTGGCAGTATTTTATCATCAACCAGAGCACTAAATTGCTAAAAGACTAATGCTATGCAGCATCAAAATCATGATATTCACATTTGCTTATATTCATATTACAGTATATTTTCATTGACATTAACCTGTGTTGCCACTTTGTTAGCACAGTTGGTTGGTGGTGCCATTTATTGTAATAGGGTTGCCGTAGCAGCTGTAGTTAAAAGCAAACACTGTACGGAGAGACCTCTGGCCTGCTGAAGCCGGAGCAGGACCACCGTAACTACCGAATGGTTCTAGTACAAGTTTAAATACCACCTCTTCAATGTAAGCTTCCTCCTATGTGTTTATTCACAAACCTGATAAACACAGATAATTTAGTTGCATTAACGATAGATTTATTACCTCAGTGCAGCCCACTGAATCATAATTAAATCAAATCGTGAGGAGCCTAAAGAATACCTCCCCTAGTAAAGCTATCATCTATCTGCAGGAGCTCAACTACTATTTCAATAATATGTTTACTACTTCCTAAATATGTATTCTTTTTTATTCATTAAATGTGAAACGAAGAGAAACCTAAACAGTATTATTTGTTTGTTTGTTTTTCAATTCCCACATGCATCTGTTTGTATTGGCACCGCAGATTAAATACCATCTAACACAATAAATGTCAATTAATGACAAATTACTTGACGGTCTTAATATTGTGGGGGTGTATAAATTCCAATCCAGATGTGGCTGAAGTAGTCATTATTTATTTTCCAGTTCTTTATGATGGCATGGAGGCTTTCTGTGTTTGTAAAGACTGTTTTTCCTCTTAAGATAAACCCCTTGTGGCTGTCGGTTTTTGCTGTGCAGGGGCTGTGGATTGTTATTGTGAATGAGCAGCATAAGTGCACAGAGTTTGAGTAAATACATTTGGGAGATGGACGTGTGGGTGTGACAAAGAAGACAACACTGAATGTAATGGTGTTTTGAGCAGGTTAGGGTCTCCTGAGTATTCCTGTTTTTTTTTTTTTTTTTTTCCACGCTGCATAAACACAGCCACCACTCCAAAGGGTGAAAAGCAGCAGTCATTCAGTTTCAGGGCTTTAAAGAACGCTTCCCCTCCCCCATCTCTAAGATGATCCTGATACACACATGGACATAGGCATGCTCATATGCTCAAATTGATGAAAGGGTTTCAACGCACAAACATGCGGAGGGTTTGGATTTTTACTTTTTTACACACATAATTGTCCTCAGTGCCCTCCCCATGTTTGTTCAAAGCAACCCCAACACTGATACCATCTCATTCTATCTCAATTACATCAGCCTTTTTCTTTTTTTTAAATCAGCAGGAGCTGAGCTATTTTCCCTCCTTGCACTTTTAATCTACAATTGAAGGAATATAATAACACATAATATAAATAAAAACTAGAAAATGGATGAAAAAAAATAACACAGCTTGTGTCAACATGCTTAATTGTGAGTTTGATGGTTTATAACTCAAACTATTAATAAAAAATAAACCATGTGGATGTTAAACAATAGAGCAGCATAGTAACACACATAGTGGAAGATAATTAGGAAGTTACTTTCGGTTGCATCATCATACAGTTTTTTTTTCTCCAAATAATAAGACAAGCTCATTGCACAGCGAAAGCTTGAAGATTGGTTGGCATAGTGCAATGCAATTTTACTAACAAAAGAATAAACACTTGTGAAATATGGTTTATCACTTGCAACCTCATATACAAATTAACCCTGGAAACATGTTTTCCCATGTTTCTTTCCAGAAATCATTTCACTGGAATGGAAGTAATAGCAAATATTCCTGAGTATATAAATCTTTGTAATAGGAGGAGCACTACAAAAGAGATGGATTTTTATGGTGTTTTTCCACTACATGAGACAATACAGTTCTCATAAATTTTTGTTTCTTCCTTCCATTCTTTGTGCCATCCAGTTAACTAACCAATCAACCAACTAACCAATCAACTTGACTATAACTGCATCACAGAAGCAAAAGCCCGAGTAGAACTAGGCCTTACATTTCTACCAGATCACTTGAGCGGGGCTACTGAGATGCAATCCACCTTTGTTGTATAATCTCTCCAGCAAGTCCTGGATCTTCCACAAGGCCCCATCTAGGTGGGACATGCCCCTGCAAAAAGACCAGGCCAGGTTTGGGGACGAGGCTCTTTAGCAATCACCTTTATCCATGGAGTTTACTGGAGCTGGGGACAGTTCAAACAAGCTACATAGGAGCCCTTTCCAGTGGACACACTGTCATGAGGGAATGGTGCTTTGCATATTTGATGACATATCAAGACAAAAACAACTGGTCTAATTCCTAATTATTAAAACTGGCACATCTGCTACTAATACCTTTTCTGCACTAGCCAAGGTTTCAAATCAATAAAAAAATGTAAATGCTTATATTTACTGTGTATACTGTTTTTATACTCAAAGCACTTTTACATTCAAGTAATTGGCTCATTCTATGCCTCACAAAAAGCATACGGTGACCTGGGAATCCTTGAGTTTTTTATTTTTATTTTTATCAGCGATAATTATCAGTTATGAGCATAAAAACACTGTCCCCACTGCAGCATACAGTTGTCCAAACATTCAGCACACAATTTATGATCACACAGTTCATTTGTGCACTCAATTTGATTGTGTGCAATAACCACAAGGGTCAATTTACAAATGATTATATTTTTTTTCTTTTGTAACTCAAGTTCAGCCCTTTTAGAGTGAAGTTACTGCAGTCTGTCATAAAAGATATTCCCACCTTCTGTACTAAAAGCTTGCAGCAAATAGTGAATCAGTATTGTACTTACCGGTACATTTTATTCTCTGTCATTTTGTGTGTTGCTTTTGTCTGCTAGATCAATGTAAATGCAATAGAAACCACATACTGAGAAGGTGTGTGTCACCTCACGCTGCTACAACAATGAACATCTAATCCCACCTATGTTAAAAGGGTACTACTGTCTGCAGGTGAAAAAAAAGCAGAACTAATGGGAAAAAATGCAATTACTTATCAGATTTACATTATTTTATTTTTCACCACTACAATTGTGGTTATGGGTTTCCCCTCTGGCATCTCTGTTAGTCATATTTACAAATCCTGGCTGTCATGTGAGCTGAACATTATTGTCATTATCATCAGATTGCTTCATTTCCAACTCTTCTGTGAAGTGTCATCAGAATTTCATCACAATTCTCTTGTGAAGTATCAGATAAAAAAGCTTGATGATCCAGATTGATTTCATTCCTGCTGCCTTTTATCATAAATTTGCTATTCTCCTTGATCTCTGGTCAAGCATTCTTATTTTTTATTCTTCCACACAGCACTGAATGGGTTGTTTTTTCAAAGCTAACCACCACAGAACCCACTGGTGGGCACAGTTCTGCTGATCCACTATCACATTCAGACTCGTTTTTTAAAACCCAGAGTACTGTATTTGCCGGTGTATAGGTCGCACCTTTTTGCCTAATTTGCATGCCCTGCGACTTATAGAGAGGTGCGAGCTGTTT
>JARVGV010001153.1:10894211-10911612 GCA_031762435.1 Hypsolebias longignatus | reverse complement strand
TATCTATCTATCTATCTATCTATCTATCTCTCTATCTATCTATCTATCTATCTGTCTATCTGTCTGTCCATCTGTCTGTTCATCTGTCTGTCTGTCTGAGTGGAAGTGGCTTTATGAATACCATCTTTCAGGCAGAAACAGTGCAGTTGGGGGGCCTGCTGTGTGTCAGCTCTTGAACAACCACCTTTTCTCTACGCCCCTGCACATTTACGCGAAGTAGGGCCAATAGGAACAAAGAAGCGGCAGGGCCGAGGCTCCGCCCCCTCCCCGCCTGCCTTCCTCTGTGAGCTCTTCACATGTACATAATCCCGGAGTTGACCCAGAAAATAGGCAGTCGTTTCAAGATCTGATGCGGTAGTCTTTTGTGTGCGCGCGGCCTCGCTCGAGCATGAAGCCTAACCCCGCGGAGTACGTGCTGTAATTCAGGAGGAGCTTCGCCCTCGCGGAGGAGAAAACAAAACAAAAAAGCTGTTTCGACAGAAACGGACGGAGCTCGAGCAAAGTCGCGCAACTTTGTGAAAACGTAGCAGAAACGGGTGAGCCATTTTTTTTTTCATTCGTGTTTGTGTTTGTTGGGAGAAGGAGCTGGGGGAGAGTGGAGGTGGTGGGGGTGCTCCGCTGTGGTCTCGGGGGCTCCTGCCTGCCGCCGCTGCTCCTCCATTGTTTGCGTTTTTTCCTTGTTTCAAAGTCGAAAACGGTCAAACGGTTTCCTCCTCGCTGCGTTTTTTTTTTTTTTTTTAAACGCTCGCGACGAACACTAACGTTTGAGGCGAACCGAGGCGTCGCGTGCGGAGGGACGCGCGCGCGCGCTCGTCTTGTTAGTATTGTGGTGATTCAGCTGTTGGGGAGATGTTGCATGATGTCAGTGGTCTTTGTTGCAACCTTACGTAGGGAAAAAAAAGATTGTAGCAGATCTTTGCACCTGAGCCGCCGAGCAGCATCAGAGGGATTTAAACACGATTCAAACAAACCCCCCACCCCTCCTCCATTATCTTATCGTGCATGAATTAACAGTTAAATAAAGGTTGTCGGTGTGTATTAACCTGGAATTTCAACCTGGGCGTTCTACACAAAGAGAGGAGGATTTTTTTTTTTTTTTTTTTTTTTGGAGGACCAGTTTTGGTTTCCAGCAGACATAATGACCAGAAAGGTTTTCATGTTTTCGAAGCAATTTCAGTTGTTTAACCTGAGGCAGGACGACTGCATTTAAAGGAAACTTGCTTCCTCTTTTTCTGTGTTCCTTGTGATGAAGATTGTCTGTTTGCAAAAAGTCTAGCTGGGAAATCATTGAAACGTCAAGTCAATTTTATTTCTATAGCACAGTTAAAACAGATAAACTGTTATCAAGGTGCAAGTGTTGTTCAATTGCACCAGCTGGCTTCAGAGAAGTTATGTGCTTGATTTAAAAAAAATAAAAATGTTTACTTTTTTTAATTTTTTTTTTATCGTAACGGTTTTTGCTTTGTGCCCAAACACAGGAGACATGGCAGATCATCTGATGATGCCCATGAATCACAGCTCAGCAGGCGCCAGTCTCCACGGTTACAGGATGGGCATGAATGGTGGCCTGCAGGCAGGTCACCAGCAGCATGCCAACCAGCAGGGCATGCGTGCGCTTCCCAACGGCCAGATGATGCATTATGGAGGTACCCAGGCCAACATGGAGACCGCCATGAGGCAGCGGCAGGGCATGGTGGGCGGGCCGATGAACGGACAGCTCAACGGGGCTCAGATGGCCCACCACCAGATGACCTCTGGTAACATGATGTATAATGGGCAAGCTCAGCAGCAGCAGCACCACCCTCAGCAGCAGCATCACATGCATCCACAGCAACACCAGCAGCAGGCGCCGCACCCACAGCAGCAGCAGCAACAGTTCATGAACGGAGGGTTAACGTCTCAGCAGCTCATGGCCAGCATGCAGCTGCAGAAACTCAACACCCAGTATCATGGACACCCGCTGGGCCCTATGGGCGGGAACCACATGGGTCCCACAACACAGTACCGCATGAACCCAGCTCAACTGGCTAGCATGCAGCACATGGCCGGGCCTGCGCTAGCCCTGAATGGCATGGACGCGGACATGATTGACGAGGACGTCCTGACATCACTAGTCATGGAGCTGGGCTTGGACCGGGTTCAGGAGCTACCAGAACTCTTCCTGGGCCAGAATGAGTTTGACTTCATCTCGGACTTTGTTAACAAACAGCAGCCCAGCACTGTTAGCTGCTGAAAGGATCTTACTTCGTAGCGGGACACACAACGGCGAACACGAACGAAGTAAGAATTGTCCAGGATGGATGAAGACAGGCCATCTCTTTTTGGGGTTTTTGTTTTTTGAGCACGGACCTGTGCAGCTCATCTAAAGTTGCAGTGCAGGGTGCACAGAAGAGGACTCTGGATGTCCACAGCAAACACTGTTCCCAAGTCTCACGTGTTTGTTAGTGACTGGAGTCTGGTTGGCTTTAAAGCCTACTTTCTCGTCTAGTATTTTCTGGACATGAATGTAATAAAGAAATGCTTAAGTTCCTAAAAAAAAAAAAATACAAAAAGCCACTCTGAACACCTATGACACTATGTAGCCTCTTAAGTCTGGACCAGTAAAAAGGTGTATTTATTTATTCTTATCTGAGAAAACTGATATACAGATAAACCACCTTTTCTGTTTTGGGATTCAAGTGGATTTATTATAAACTTCTTTTTTTTTTTGCGAGTAGGGTTGAGGAAAAATTAAAATTTAAGTTCTCTGCTCATATATATATTTTTCCTATTCTGTTTGGCTTTGTAACAAAATTAGCTGAGAAAACAATGTCATCTAAAGGAACAACTGCTTTTTAATTTTTGAACCACAAAAAGTACAACGTTGTGTCATCCAGAATTAAAAAAAAAAAAAAATGCGGTTCACTTTTAGTAAAGTGTTGCCTTGTTTTTTTTTTTTTTTTTTTGTTAGGTGTGATCTCAAACTATTCCTGCTTGTACTGTTTGAAGCTGTATAACTCCGACATTTCAACACTGTTGTGTTCTAATGGAGATGTAGAACTGCCTTAATCACGCAGACTTTTTTAATTTATTGGTTGTTTATGTTGTTCCCTTTTTTGTGGTTGAGATGGGGGTTTTTCTTTGTGAAAGGGGTTTGAGGATCAATAAAAATGGCCTGAATAGAAGTGTGGCCTGAATTTCCATTTATTGTATAGCTCTTCCCTGAGGCGAGCTTTACATTAACCTCCTGGTGAAGGGAATTCTCCCATTTTCTTTCAAGTCATGAGTGGGAATATTTAAATAGATTTCCTATTCGTAAGCGATGTGCACTATGTTTTTTGCTGAGTTTGCCATTACAGTAACTACAGTACTATCACTAAATTCTTGCCCCTGAAAAGAATACAAATAGTGGTGTTTATTTATTTTTTGCTGGTTAGCAACAAGAGAGCTGTATTTTCCACTAAACACCTGATCTGGGATGTTGCATAATCTAAATTGAATTGTTTTTGCAAGTATTAACTGCTTAAATGTCACCGCGTCGTTAAAAAAATGGCAATGTCAGTTGAGGCATGCAAAAGCAAGATTTAATTAAGAAAATGTTCTGAGTGAGAAGCTCTGCTTGTAGAATGGAGGGGAAAACTACTTCCCTAGATGGAGTTTACTTCCACTTTAGATTTCAAAATCCTAACACAAATAAAGCTCACACAGACGACGTTTGGCTTTTAGCACTGACTCAACAAATGATTAAGTTTATTTCAAAGCATTCCCCAGTCTGCGCCTTTGCCAGTTGATGGAACTAAAACAATTTTCTCAATAAATTTGCTTTCATAATGACAAAAGGGTGAAGAGACGTCTCTGAGGTGGCCGAGCTGTTGGATTGTTTTGTGACTCCGGGCTGTGAAAACTCTTGATTGAGGTCATGTTGGGAATGCCATCAACACAGTTCGCTTTCCACATTGTCAACAAAGGCATCTTTAGCGGCATCACGAGTAACTAGGGACAAACGAGCGCGGCGTTGTAAAAATAGTTCTAGCTGATTGCTCGATTTTTAAGTCAGCTCGGCTCTTAGAGCGCACTCCCCCATCCCTTCGGCTCAATTATCCACTTGTAGCAGCGGCCAATGGGCCCAGTTTGAAATGCGGCGTCACTAATGGTCCAAATGGAAATATATTTGACTAAAAGCAGGGTTTGTTTCAAAGAATGACTACTAGCATGAGAGTGCGTGTGCTGACAAGAGAGTGGCTCATAAGTAGGCCAGCAGCTTTGGCACGGTGCTAAGTGACGGTTGTGAATCCTTTGCCCGGCACCAATCTGGTGAGGTGGTGTGTGTGTGTGGCACATGGCGTGCTGGCACACAGCTAATACACTGTCTCCTCATGTATCTCATAATTGTACACTGAGCGCTCCTCTTTGTGCCACAATTAAATTAACTATAGCGTTACTTTGATTGTAACTCCATAGACGGATGGTTAGCTATGGCAAACAATCGTGTTTGCTTTCCCAGTCCCTTGTTATGACTGCCGCTCACCGAAGCCGTGGTCTAGACGCAGGCTAAGCAGGGTGGGACGTTTACAGTTACCTCTGTTTTTTTCTTGCTCTCTCGTTTTCAGCCCACCCACAGCAACTGCTCGAGACAACGTGCGTCTTCCTGCGGCGGCTTGATGTTTTCTCTGTAAGTCGGAGCACAAAAGCCGCATTCTGATGGTTGGGCAGAGAGAAAAAGAAGAAGTCAGAGACAATGTAAAGAGCTCTTGAGCGTATTAGAAATTAGCTGGAGGGATTTTCTTCAACTCTGCTTCTTGGGGATTTTTTCCTCTCTGGGGTTTTCCCACCAAACGTACAGGACTCCATTGAAACCCTTCAGTGAACAACAAGCGTGGCATGGTAAATGCATTTCGCCTTACATCGCTCAAGTCTTAAGAACTGGACGTTTACTACAGGTCCATATTGAGTGCTGTCTAGTTTTCTCTTTCCAGGCTCCGGTCCAGCTGGTGCCAAGCCTGAGCTTGTGTTAATCTCTGGCCCTGGCTCCAGTGACGGATAGGTTGTCATTTGCAGTTGTCACGCATGGCCAGACCTTTAGACGTACGCACACTTAGAGAGAATCCATGCACGACCTGATCAAACAGGCTAACGGGGATACCTCCGTATCAGTGTGGAGTCAGGAGAGCGCCAAAAGATCTACACCCCATCTCTGCTCGTTAGGATCCATTTGCTTTCACCTGTAGTGTTGGTGGGTTTTAGTCAAAACACCGATGGCGTTAACAACAGTCAGGTGATCTGAAGGGTTGTGAAATTCTAAAACTGTTAGTGCACTCATTCATTTTACTTCACAAAGGCAGTGAGGGAAACTCAAACCAAGCAACCTGCAGGGCTTAGCATTAACGCATATCGCCTATTTATTTTCATATTAGAGTTCTAATTATTTCAGAGAGTATGTGTCTGGCTTTCACCACATAAACATTCATTATTCTATTATCTTTAATATCTTCCATTTTGAGTAGCTTACTCATTTTTTTTTTCTGTTGGCAAAGGTCAAGTAGCTGTGGATTGGATTGAGTTCAAATGTTAATCACTTGTAGATGTACATCTAATGATTATTTTCCTAAAGTTTTCATTAAAATCCAACCAGTTTGCAAAATATTTAGCTAACAGAAACAAAAGTTTGAAGACTTAGACATCCATCTTGCACAACTTCATTCATCGTACGGTATGTGTCATAAATGACTCAGCAACGACAACACCAGTTTTTTGCACAATATCAGATTACAGCTTTTTTTTGAAGGTCACATGGATTCAGCGGCCGTTTTTATATTTTTAATTTAGTGTGATCAGTTGTAGATGTACATCCAGTGATACTGTTTGGAAACTGCATTAAAATCCATAGATTGCTTTGTAAGATATTTTACTAACAAACAACCTAATAGTAAAAGGCAACATTTTTAAAACATATTTTTTTGTCAGATAGATGGCGAAACGTTTCTATAAAAAAGAAACTGTCCAGATGACCCGACTGAGAATTATTGGATTTGGTACCTGGATTAACTTTATCTTTTTTTTTGTCAGTTAGTGCTTAGCTTATACCAGGGGTCTGCAACCTTTATGATCAAAAGAGTCATTTTTAAATCTTCATTCACTAAATTAAACATGTCCAGAGCTGCAACAACTTGCTATAACTGTGGTTATCAATTGGTGGCCCATGGGCCACTTTAGATTTGTTGGAGGATACTTTTATGGCCAGTAGGGGTGACATTATAATGCTAAAAATATATACCGGTAATGATTTTTAAAATTTACTGATATTTTTACAATTTAAGACAAATGAAAACACCAGATACTTGTAAATAGTGAAGAAAAAAAAACTATGAACATAGAACTATGCAGACTTATGTGATTTTTTTTTTAATTGTGGGGAAAAAAATCAAGTATAGAAAGTATAGAAATAATTAAGTATAGAAATAATTAAGTATAGAAGTATAGAAATAAACAAAAGGAGACTTTTGTGGCCAGTAGGGGTGACGTTATAAAGCTAAAAATTTATAATGATTTTTTTTTCAACATTTACTGATTTTTTTTTATTTTTTATGCAGACTTATGTGATTTTTTTTTAAATTGTGGAAACAATTATTAAGTATAGAAATAAACCAAAAAGTTAAATTGAGTATGTGCAAAATAAATGACAGAAAAACAGCTAAAACTAACGACTAATACAATTCTGTTCATGCTAGTTTTGGTCAAAGGTTGAAAGAGCCGATACAGAGGAACAAAAGAGCCGCATATGGCTCCAGAGCCGCAGGTTGCAGACCGCTGGCTTCTACATTTGGGATCAGATTTGGTAGATTTTCATCCAGCGATTAAGTTTTGTGAGTTTGATTCAAATCTTTCCACTTGTTCACAAGATACTTTCATAATGGTATCGACAAACAAAACATTATTGCTCTGACGTTGCCTTTGAGCAACAAGGAGAGGGAAAAAAAACGAGTTTTAAATGATAAATGAAGGGATCTGTTGTCGTTAGAGGGAACATTAACGTACGTGACTGCTCTATGAAGAAGACTCTTGTTTGAGCTTGCTGACTTTAACAAGCAAGTTGTTTTTCTTTTTTCTTCTTTTTTATTTTGCATGCTTTGCGTTAACCTTGTGAGTGTTTGTGTTGGCAGGGGATTAAACAAACAGCAACCTCACTCAGCACCGGCTTCACAGAGTGGACATGTTGCTCCAGCCAAACTTCCTGATTTTCTAGCTGAGCAGTCACCTTGTGTTCTTGACTTGTCTCATTTCGCAGTGTTCTTGCCTCCACAAACAACTAAAATATCACAGAACGGTTCCTCTTTCCTAAAGCTGCACAGTTCGGCCGTGATATTTCAGTTTTCCTAACGAATCCTGCAGAGGAGGCTTTTCAATGTGGCTGCTCCTTTTGTTTCTGGAGCCTCCAGATCTGACTCTGGCATGTCGGGACAGGTGACATTGAGGTTGCTTGGTGACGGGCAACTCCTCCTCCAACCCCCTTACTGAAATCTGGGGTTGAGCATGTTGTCAGCTCTTTGAAGTCAAAAGGAAGGGGGTGTAAATAATTTATTTTTCTGCACACAGCTGACAGTTCTCAGTTGGGCCGGCTCAAACACATCAAGGTGCTCGACGAACGGTGTTAAAAGTGGCAAAAGAATTCAAGAGTTGTTTTAACCGAAAGGATCAAAGTAGCAGCTTCACAACAGTGGCAGAAGGTTCAAACTGGTTCCACGCTCGTTTCCAGCTGGTCTGAATCGCTCAAGGCAAAGTGATAAGGTTTTGCTCATGTCTGTGCATAATTTTTTGTAAAACACCTAAAAAAAAAATCACTTGAGATTTTAATAAAACTCTCAGAAAATAATTACCTTGTGAAGTTAATCCAATTTAAATAGGTCACAATCAAAGTAGCTATAACTCAGCCAGTTGAACAAAAACTCAGCTAAAAGGTGGTAGTAGGTGAGAATCATCCACAACATATGCTTTGAGTTTGAAATCTCTCACCATCGCATGATATTATGCACAACGTCATTTTCAGCATTTGACCAAAACGTCTACAACTTGTATGTTTAATTATTTGTTGTGCAGGTTAAGACAAGGCCAACAGTGCAATGAAATGTTCAGGATGAGAAGAACCGATTCGACTTGTTAAAATCAAACAAGAAATACTAAAACATGCAATAAGGGTACAAAATAAAGTACCATATTTTTTGGACTATAAGGCGCACCACATTCGCATGAAGTGAAACTAAAACATTTTGACTGATTTTTGAGTGCCGTGTACCTCATCAAACCGGTTCGAGGTTAGTAAGCAAAACCAGAATTAATATGAGGCGCACCGGATTAAGACTCACTGTTGATTTTAGAGAAAATTTAAGGATTTTACGTATAGTCAGAAAAATACTGTACCAAAAAGTGAAAAAGAAATATAGTAAACAACAACATGGTAGAATATAACGGTGCAAGTAGGATGAATTAGCATGAATAAGTATTTCACAGGTAGTAATATTAGTTGAAATGCACATAATATACAGTAGTCCCTCGTTTATCGCGGGGGATCCGTTCCTGGAAGCCCCGCGACAAGTGGAAAACTGCAAAGTAGAAATAGTACCGGTAGTACAAGTAGTAAGTAATCCTTCCCACACTCTTGCAATATTCTAAACAATGTTTCTAAACTCTAAACGCTCTAAAAGAGCACTGTGTCATAATTTCAGCTGCCTGCCTCAGCTGCTCTCAGCCATCTGCAAGCGCTCTTGGCCACGCCCACTTCTCCGCTCTGCACGGGAAACAGCTGATCAGCTGCAGCAGGAAGCTTAACCTGCAGTATGGGTTGCACAAACGTGCTGGAGGTGCTAAATAATTTAAAATAATTAATTTTAAATAATAATTCCATGCCAAACATGTGGCTCATCCATCCATCAGCCAGTTGTGTGTCATGTCCAATCTTATTTTGAAAAACCATGATAGAGTGAGTCCGCGATAAACGAACAGCGAAGTAGCGAGGGACTACTGCACATAACTGACATAAACTACACATGCTGAGTGACAGGTTATTGCACAGGTAGTGAGGAACTTTGAGATTAACTGGATTATGATGTAAGGTAGTGACATACATGATACAGATAAAGAACTTCTCTAAATTCTGCCATGACATGGAGGCGAGATTGAGGAGCATTATTCAAACATTGCAGGGCTTTCCATTGAATGTGTTCATAAAGTTTTCTTCCATACAGTTTTCTGCACGTAACTCGTTCTGCATTTTTTGTGCTCTTTCAACATTTCATGTACCAGAACATTCAGGACATTCCTGCTGTCACTTTTGGTATTTGTACAAATTGTGTGTTTTTGTTTATACGGTACGTATTTAGCTTTTTTAACCATTTTTTGCCCCTCATTGAAAATGAAGGGAGCTCTCTTCACATCCTTGAAACTCTCTGTGCTGTTTGAAACTTTTATCACTCATTTCAGCTTTTGTTTTGCTTTAGTTTTTTTGTTTTTTCAGATTATTTGTTCTAATTTCAGCTTTTTGTATTTTATTCAACTTCTTGCAGTTTTATTCAACTTCTTGCAGTTTTTTTTTTCCAGATCATTTTTTATTATTTTTCTGCTTTATTTAGCTTTCTAAGCTTTATTATTTTTATTATGCCTTTTCTGCTCATTTCAGTTTTTTTTTTTGTTTTTGCTAATTTTAAGATTTTTAGTGCCGGTAATCTGTTCAGCCTCTGACTATTTCGGCTTATTCTGATACATTTCTGCTTTTATTTTCTTGCTTTCAGCAAATATCATCTGTTCCAGTGATCCAGTGTTGGTCCATTGGTGGCCCAGTGGTGGACCAGTGTTGATCCAGTGTTGGTCCATTGGTGGCCCAGTGGTGGTCCAGTAGTGGACCAGTAGTCAACCAGTGGTGGTGCAGTGGTGGTCCAGAGTTGGGCCAGTGGTGAACCAATGGCGGGCCAGTGATGGACCAGTGGTGGTCCAGTGGTGGTAGGTGTAATGTGCCTGTTTTTGGTTATGTTCCTGTTTTGATTTTCTACATTTGCCTTATGGTCTATCTGTTTTGCTACTTTAACATCTTTGTTTTAACTTGTTTTAAAAAATTAAAAAATAAATCTGTATTTCTCGTTTGTCTATTGTTGATTGTCCAAGGAAAATCTACTGTTACTGTTGTCATCTTTATATGGCTCTGAGAAGAACCATCCAGTAAAAGGAGGAGCCATGTTTTAACCAGGACTAGTGCTTTTATTGACATTTGCAGACTAAATGTTTTTTTTTTCGTCTCGGGGCGGAGCTACCGTTTCACCGTGGGGTAAGTCCCTCTTTAAAGACATTTACTGTCATTTAGAAGCATTACAATTGGAAACTAAAAAGTTACTTTAGGCTAAGATTTGCATTATTTTACAATTTATTTATAGTATAATGAAACTTATAACAATACTTAATTAGCTGAATTTCATAATAAATATTAATAAAAGATAGGGGTGCACCGATTTATCGGCGCCGATTTCCTTAATTTTGGGAAATCGGAAATCGGCCAATGCTTGCATGAGAAACCGATTTTACAGATTTTTTTTAGTTTTAACAACAATTGTCTAAACTTCATTTATATTTCAGAGCACTACCTTGTGACCAGTTAAAACAAGTTTGTATTGTTTCTAGAATATTGTTCAAGGGTCTGTTTTTCAACAAAATAAGATTGAAATTTGAAGGCACATTGTGACCTTACAACATCTAACAGTGTTGCTTATAAAACAAAATCGGTATCGGCCAAAATCGGAATCGGCACGTCAGACTTTGTAGAAATCGGTGATCGGCCAAAAAACTGGAATCGGTGCACCCCTACCGGAAAGTACAGTACATATTCAACTGGTCAACCCGATTCAAGATGGCTGCTTCAGATAACTGATCCTAAAAAGCCCAAAATAAAGAGAACTCAGTTTTAGAGATATACAGTAAAAATTTGATCTGGTAGTGGATGAGTTATTCACAATACGTTCTGAGCATGATCATGCTCCATCTCTTTCAAGGTTTTTTGTTTTTGTTTTTGTTAGTTTGTAGGAACCCATCCAGTTTGCACCATTACATGAAGTAAAAGCGGTCACAGACATTGAACTACCATTGTAGCCAGAATCTGGAAAGATTGTGGCTACAAATCTAAATCACACACATGTAAACACACAATTACAAACATGCATGTTCAGCTGGGCCTCCATCCAGTGAAAACTGAAGGCCATAATCAGGCTTTAAAGAGAGAGTATCCACACTTGCTGTTGCATGTATGTCAGAGTGGGAGGTGGAGGCAGACGTATGAAAGCAGACATCTTTAAATTAAAGCACCCGCTGATTAGCCCCGCGCTGGTCGCGCAAAACTGGGAATTAGTCTCGAGCGCGAGTGTGTGAGTCAGCAGGGGTGAAGGCAGCAAATTATACAGGAGGTCTGCCCATCCATTAAGAATCACAGTTAAACAATTTGTCTTCATTAATGAAACTCAATTTGCTCAAGTGCTACAATAGTGTGTAAGTTTTTTTTTTTTTTTTTAAAGCCCTCACTGGATTTATTCAGTTACCATTTTTAAACACTTTTTAAACTGGAGCACATGCAGAGGTCCATTCAGTCTGTGGATCAAAGACTTTTTGTTAAATTTAGCTGTTTGTGTTGATATACATGCCAGAAGCAAGCAAGACAACAAACAGATAAGCACAGAATAAAAATTTAGCATTTAAGCACCCGATCAAAAACAGAAAACAAAAATTATTGATCTAAGCCGACAGTCTCAACTACACATGTAACACTAGCTGTGGTGATTTTACTTTTATAAAAATCCACTTACTCGTACAAAAATCTACTTGAAGACCACTTTTCTATTCTGCTCACCACTTACAGAATTTTCTAAAACATACTAAATTGCAAATGCAGCCATTAGACTTTGCATTCCTTTCATCTACAAAACATGAGCATATATCCGCCTATAAGAAGATTAACGAGATGTTGAAAATCTACCCCAAACCAATCCTGGGAGAGAATAGGAGAGAAAAACACTTGTACTAAAGCTCACTGAGTGTAATGTGCAGGGGGGTTTCTGCTCCAACATGTTTGGCATATCCAGCTGGGTGACTTTACGAAAAGCAAGAAGATTGAGTTGATGAGGTCAGAAGCAGAAATTATGGTGCTCTGTTTCAAACAAACATAAAGAAACACTCACCTGTGCTTCGTCCTGAATAACACGGTACTGTTCCTTCCAAACGGAAATCTTGGAGGCTTCGTCTTTCCTGAGAGCTCGCTCCTTTTTTAATTCTGGGCTCCAGAAGGTTTTAATTGAATTCATGGAGGAACTCAGTTTGCTCTCCTTGATTTCCACCTCGCGCCGCAACATCTCATTCTCCCTCAGAACCTGAAAGAGCAGAGTGAAAGTTTAGCACGCTGATTACATCCAGCGTGATAAGGTCATCTTTGTTATTGAAATTTCCTCATTCCTGATAGAAGAAAATCTGCTAACTAAACAAAGCATGAGCAAAATACCTCTTTGAGTTGGGCCTGCAGGTCAAGTATGGTGTTGTCTCTGGCTTGTCTTAGAGAATGGGGGACTGTGGAAGCCATGTGGTGGTCCCCGAAAGCCAGAGCATCACCTGCTATCATGCCTGCTGGCAGCACTGCATTAGTAGGCACAGTGGTGGAGATATTTGGAGTGCTAGCTGCTACAACTCCACCGCTGCTTCTTGACCCATAAGTCACCCTCTGTCTCCCTGTGACAGTCACAGTACCACCGCTTTTGGGAATGTGGTCACCCGCCATGACGACTTCATTATCACTCAGGTACATCGGTCCTGAGGTGGCATACGCAGCATTGAGGGACTGGATGTTCTCCATGGACAGAGTTTTGCCTCCTGCTCCTCCAGGACCTCCTCCGCTGCCGCCAGTGCTGTTGGTGCGTCGGTGCCCCATCCGAGGAGAGCGGGGCAGGCGAGGCGAACGACCCGATCCCTGATTGCTACTGCCACCTCCATCTCTTCCTCCACTGTGATTGGCGTCCCCTCTGCCAACCGAGCGAGCACTACCGTACATTTTCTGCTGAACTGAATAAAGGAGCTAACTGCAGAAAGGAGGTATCACCACAGGTGTGTGCAGGCTTTTCTTTTCGGACTTCTAACAGCTGGATGAATTTATGATGAGCCCGCTTTGAACTGGAAATAAATGAACATAAATATTTATATGACCATGGCTATGATATGATATAACTCTCCAACTTACGATGATGTGAACGCACTTTTCCAGGATTTAAAAAAATTACCAACCTGCAAAAAATAACAAAGAGAAAAGTCATTCTTTCTAATTTACTCATTAACTACAAATAAAAGATAATGTAGGACATTAATGAAATCTCAGAGCACATGTAAATTTGAAACAGTGGTATAAAAACTCAACATGAGACTGACGAACCATCAGTAGGTTTCACCGTTAACCAAATCTCCTCCAGCAGTTATACAAATAAAGTCATGTCTTATGTTTCAGCTACTTTCTACCGGTACTTCCAATCCACACAGATGGATCATAGCTGTTAATTACGGTACTCTTATCTATGGCAAATTTTTTTTATAGAAAATTCATACTAAACAAATTATTGGTTCTAAACATAAAAATGGTCATTTGTGATTAATAATTAATCTGTTACAACAGGTAAGCACACTGATAAAGATTAATACTGTAATTTAATGCATTAATATCTTATGAAAACCTATGCTGAGCAAGATACCTTTCTGAAATACTTTGTTCAGTAACATACCGTAAAGCTAAGTATTTCAGAGATACTTTATAACAAAAAGATTATAAATAAGTAAAACAAATTTCTAAGAAAAACTGTTTGGAGATAAACGTTAAGAAGTATAACTAGGTATTCGAGCTTTATCGAGTGTCACTGTGCATAAATTTAACAAAAGCAACTCTATGCAAGTAGGTTTGATAGTAATAATAAAAGTTTTTACTGTTTTTGTTTGTTTGCGAGTGTGAATATCTGGTACCAAAATATCTCTGAAACCACTGGATGTGTTTTTAATCAAACTTGCAAGAAAAGGAAATCATTCCATGTACAGCTACAAGTTATACATAACCTTATTTTTAAGGTTTGACAACAGACGGCTGCAACACATTCGTTTCTTAACACAAGATGATTTTAGTCTAAAACTCTGGCAAAAAACGTGACATGCGATGTGCATCCCTTCAACAAATAAGGCCTCTCATTTAAACAGTTAGTATCGGCAAAAGGGCGTTTTTCTTACTCTGCTCCTGTAACATAGACCACCTTGCAACAAGATCTGAATGTTTAAAAGCCCTCAAAGAAATCAAACTTTGATTTCTTTGAGGGCTTTTAAACATTTGATAATGTCAATAGAAATATCAAAGCAAATATGTTCTTGTTTTATAGTATTTTACCTTGTTTTATAATATGGCATCTTGATTTTAATGTTTATAACTTTTAATTTGATTTAAATTGCTTTTTGTTGAATTATTGTTGTCTGTACTCTATACGTTATCCGTCTAAAACAGGTCTCTGCTGAAAATGAGTCCTGGTGAGACTAACCTGTAGGAATAAAGGTTGAATGAAAAATCTCTTCTAAGAATGTGCTTTTATTTAAACTACTGTAAAAAATGTTTCATTTTTAAAGAAAAGTGAGTAAGTTGTTTGTTTTGTGCCCAGGTTTATGTTGTAATAGAGTTGTGTAATAGGAAACTGCAGCAGGTTATGTTGGAAAGACTCAGACCTTTAATCCTACCTGAGTACTGAGAATAAAAACGATTATTCGCTTTAAAATCAATTCATTTAGTTATTAGACTTCAGTAAGTGTGGCCCTGCTAACAGAAAAGCCTGTTTTCACACAGACTTCACCCAAATTGTCGTCCATGGTGGAGACTGGGAGGAGGAAAAAGTCTAATAGAAATTATAAAAACGTATCGAAATGCTAGCCACACGTCTGAAGTCACGATTTTGTAGCAAAGGCGTGTGAAAATGTGACTATATTTTATATTTAGACGTTCAGGAGCGACTGAGTGCCGCGTTTGGAAACACCCATCAAACCATTTCCATTTTCCTCATCCTCTACTGAACGTTTTCAGCTTTTAATCCTTCATTCAGAGCTTCATCCACACACACGAGTTTCCTAAACATCTCAGAAAAGACCTAAAGCACCGACATGAACGTTAGCTCGCCGTCTCATAAAGAAGCTAGTCCATTCGGAATTGAGCGGTCATGCTAAACCTCTTTTTTTTTTTTTTTTTGTCGCTAACACAATAGCCAGTTGTAAAGAAGAGAGGAAAAAAGGAAAACCTTTAGGCGCAAACTACCTTTTTTCGTTGTCTGGTGAAGCTCTGGTCGCTGCCAGATCTTAGTCCTCTTTCCAACAAGCAGAAGTGTGCATGTTATATGTTATTTTTGTCGATGAACGGTTATCGTGTTCTCCCATCTTTCTGCCAGCAGCAGCAGCGGCTCGGGAGAGCCAGGGCGCCTCGGTGACGTCAAGCCCCCCGCGCGCGTTCACGAGTGCCTGCCTCGCCACGCTTGACTTTTAAACGCGCGGTCACGAGCCCCCATAACTGGAAAATGGACAACTAAAATAAAACATTTATGTTAATAATAATAGCTATAATAATATAACTCTGCTCAGACTTGTTAAAATGACCCCACTGACTCAAGACAGACACTCATCAGTTTTACTTAGTGTGAGATTACATTTGGTATCAACATGCTTCCTGGTTCATCCAATCACATCTACATGTTCACCCATATTAAAAGTGCATCATGTCCACGTGTGTCCAGAAGGAACAGCAGGATCTTTACCCGGTCAGTATGCAAATAAACACGTTAGTCAACAGTTAGATGACCCCAGCAATTCCAATTATATTTCTGTAAGTTAAGTGACAAAATAAAACTTTAAATAATACTGAAGTTATTATTTTTTTAATTTCTTACAAAGTGACAAGTTGCAATAAGTTAATGCAGATTCATTTGATTCCTTGTTTCAGTGTGTTCTTAGCCTATTTTTTAATTGTACCTGTTGGTTTTAGTTGTGGTTTACTTGTGGCTCCTATAGTTTCCCAAAAACAGAACGGGAGGCAGCTGTTTCAGTTCTCAGCCTCCTTTCTTGTAGAATCAACTTTCAGTTTCTATACTGTACTTTTAAGACCTGGCTTAAGAATTTATTTTTTGATAAAGCCCATAGTTAGGGTTGGCTTGGCTTTCTGAGATATCCCTTATGCTGCTGCTATAGGCTGAGTCATGCTGGAGGACAAACTGAGCACATCTTCTCACTGCTGTTTTTATTTGTATTCATGCATGTATTTATAATGATTTCATTAATATATGGAGCTAGAAGGGTCTCAAAATTGTCACACGTGCACAGAACAATTCATGCATGCACAGAAAAATTCATGTGTGCACAGAACACTATTTATGCGTGCACAAAACACTTCACATGTGCACAGAAAAATTCAAGTGTGCACAGAAAACAATTTGTGCATGCACAGAACGGTTCACATGTGCACAGAACAATTCATGCATGCACATGATGCTCTGACACCTTCACTGCATTTGTGTGTGAATTTTGAGACTCCCCTGACTTGCCTAATCCCACACGTGCCTTTTTTTCACAAGGAAATTGTCTACAACCAATCACAAAGCTTCCTTATATTCAACCAATCATGAGAACTTTCCACACGTGGGGGAGGATTCACTTATAAGCCAATGACAATGGCCCAGTCAGTTTGGGGAAAAAAAAAAAAAAAACTCCGGACCCGGTCAGAAGCAACAGTTTAGAAGTCAGCATGGCTTCTGGAAACGGCAGGGAAGCGGTAAGTGAAACATTAATCTTAATAAAGTTTGCTGTTTCCCCTTATTATATGTTGTTTAGTTAATATGTTAATCTCCTAAATAGTGCACTGCAACTATCAACACACGCTAATCTAACAAGCTACCTCAGCATGTCGTCGGCTCTTTAGGACTGCGGTAAAGTGAGCCACCACTCGGCTCCGTCAGCCCTCACTGGCTTATTTATGCACGTTTACAAGAAGTACTACGGTAATGCCTCGGCGATGCGCCGTGTGTTGCTTTTCAGAATAAAAGCTGAAAAGAAAAGTTGTTAATAGCTGAAAAATAATTAAAATACATCTGTTTATAGATGAAAATAGCTGTTAATTTCGCTTTTCTCTCAGGTTATGTGTGTTTTCATTATGTGAGGATGTCAAAATATTTTTTCCCAATAAAAAAAATGCTATGCTACTTTTTTTTCACAAAATGGTAAATTTATTGATTAAAAAAAATGTTACATGTGTGAAAACAATTGCACAAGTTGAATTTCACCTTAAAAGTTTAACATAGATGTTGCCCAAAAATTTTCACCAACATCTGATGTAGACTTTCAAAATAAATCA
>JARVGV010001153.1:10804285-10817870 GCA_031762435.1 Hypsolebias longignatus | reverse complement strand
ACACCTTTTTGTCACAAATCACTCCTGAAACTTTTCTCCATCCACTCCATCCTGCCTGGACTCTTTTTCACTTCTTTCCCAAATTCCCCATTTTCCTGGATAGTGGACCTCAAGTACTTGAAGTCCAGTGGCAGCTAAGCCTATGGTAGCATACAAGCCAAACCTAACTATAGGATTTATATTAAAAAAAAAAAAAAAATTCTTAAGCTCAGTCTTAAACTGGACAATGAGTCAGTCTTACAGACAGAAACTGGAAGTTGGTTCCACAAGAGAGGAGTCTGATAAATGAAAGATCTTACTCCCATTCTGCGAGTAAGCCTGCAGTCTGAGAGCGAAGTGCTCTACAGGAAAATATGGAACAATAAGATCTCGAATATAAGCTGGAGCTAGGTTGTTGAGAGCTTTGTAGGTTAGAATTAAGATTTTGAATTCTATTCTGGATACAAAAACACAAAAGAAACAAAATGCAACTGCAATTAAAAGTAGCATCAGTCTTTTGTGTCACTTGCAATATGATCATATTCTGTAATTAAATTGAAAAAAGTGCAAACAAAGGAAGACATTTTTGGGAAATGTCATTCATCCATTGCCCATTCCTTCCTCCACAACCTTCTTGCAGCTTTTGTCTGACACAGTACCTTTTCTCACAGTCAGTGTGTGTCTTTTTTTCAATAGATGCTTGAAGTAACTAAACTTCTCCTTATGGGAAAAGAAGAAGTGGATGAACGTCAAAGGAAATGAGCCCCCCTATTGCTGCTGCCACCTCCGAGCCCCCCATCCTTCCTTCTCCTTCCTGCGAAGCAGTTGATTGCGGCCCGTTTGATGTCCTAAACGCGGCGTGCTAAGATTTGCTCTCTGTTCCTCGCCGAGTCTGTTTGAAGCTCTGTGTGAGCGACACACATTTTTGACGTTACACTTTGCTAAAACGGGCAATTATTTTTTCCCCCCTTTTTTTTATGTTTGGCTTTGGAAACGCAAATCGTAAAGAGGTGGCGGAGGAAAGAGACAGGGAGCGATGACTTGCACCCACACATTCCTCTAACTAAGATGTAAATATGCATGGCAAAAAAGACCTTTCTTCCAAGACAGGCACTTTATCGTTTCCTAAACTTTTTTTTTCCTGTCACAAACATTACTGAAATTACACCTCCTGCAGATATCAACAGCATGCACCTATTAGGACCCATATATTACTGTCAGTGTTGCTTGGTTGAACCTACCTCAACTCTTTCTCTGCATCTCGGAGCACTTTTATAAGCTTCTTGTGTCAGTTGTAGGAATATAAAAGGGTCTTCTGTGATATAAGTTTTTATAAAGGGGTCTATTCAATGTACTAAGCGCCACCGAAGCTGCCCCGGGCTTGCTTCTTTTTACACCCACTACAACAGCTCCAAGACGGTGGCTTGAAAAAAGAAAAAAATAAAGCATAGCCTTGGACCTGCTCCTCACCCACCTACTCATTTCTATGTGAAGCAGGGATACCACTTAAGTAGATTTATGATTTTACAGAGTTGTATTTAACATCCAGTTGATCCGGAGCTGTCTAAGACTGCGATATCTGCTTGGCTGCAGGTTCGATTTGATTGGAAGTGTGTGCCAACAGCACTAACATGCCCACACCTAGTAACGCACCAAATGAGACAGACAAATCTGTCAGAACTTGGATTGTGCCCTGCTTTGCACTCCCCCTTTTACGACCCTTGCTTTATAGTTTATTTAAAAAGTAACAGTCCCTTTATAGGTTATTAAAGCAGAAATAAAAGACAACAGACAGCCCGCAGTAGATTTGGGAGGGTAGGAGACTCTGAAACGTACTCACATGCCAAACATGCCGAGGAATCATGGGTGCGTCTGAGGCCAAAGGTTTGAGCCTTTTCTGTTGATAGCAAGTGGCTTCACATCATCACCTCACCCATCAAAAGACTGGTCGTATGCTGTGCATCATTAAAGTTCATGCTCAATAACCCAGATAAAAAAAATCCAACAAAGTTCAGTCAGGTCATATGGATGGTATCTTTTTTTGTTGAGACATTTCTCCCTTCATCCAAAGGATTTCATCAGTCGGAGGAGCCACAAACACAGTTCAACAAGCATCACATTCTCATGGTGGACCAACCAGTTTCCTGGTGATAAGATGGTTTCTGGGGCCCGCCCTCTCCCCCGTTGGCTTTTCTGAGGCAGTCACACCCAAAGTGGTTCAAAACATCAAAGTTCATGCTCAATAATACAGGTAAAAAAATTCAACAAAGTTCAGTCGGGTCATCTGGATGGTTTCTTTTGTTGTTGTTGTTGTGATGTTTTGCCCTTCATCCCAAGAACTTCATCAATTGGAGGAGTCACAAACAAACTCAGTCCCACAAGAAGTACATTCACATAGTGGAACAACCAGTTTGAAGGTGATAAGATGGTTTCTGGGGTCTGCCCTCTTCCCCGTCAGCTCCTCTGAGGCAGCCATAGCCAAAGTAGTTCAAAACATCAAAGTTCATGCTCAATAATCCAAGTAAAAAAAGAAATCCCACAAATTTGTCAAGTCATCAGGACGCTTTTTTATTTTAGGTTTGTTTGTTTTTTGTTTTATTAAATCTTTTATTTTTATCTTATCACCAGCAAACTGGTTGGTCCACTATGGGAGTGTGCTGCTTGTTGGACTGAGTTTGTTTGCAGCTCCTCAGATTGATGAAGTCCTTTGGATGACTGATGAAATGTCTCAAAAAAAAAAAAAAAAAAAAAACACGAAACAGTCCAGATGACCTGACTGAACTTTGTCGTATATTGTGCAACGTAACACACACGACTTATAGGCAACAAAACACAGTTTAAATTCCATTTACATTTAGTAACAACATAGAAAAATACAGTCAAGCAGCTGTAATTCACACATAATTCGATCATTTTCGCCTGTCTCTCTCTCATTCTCCCACACTTACCCTCTTCTCATTCACAGACACTTTGACCTGTGCGTGATGGCAAAGTGGGCATGATTAACTGTACAGAAATGTCAGCCAAGAATAATGGCTGAAATGTAATTACCGAGCGAACGTACTCCACAGAGAGATGAGAAAGATGAAGAGGAGAGGCAAAGATTGAGAGAGAAACTAAAAAAATAAATAAAAAAAAACACAAAATACCATTCCATCCACAGAATACATCAGCTCTTTGTGTGAGTGTGTCTGTGTTAGGATACGGTTATAAATAGATGTTAAAACGTTGCTTTGAATACACCTAAAGTATGTGCTATTACATTCATGTGTCCAGAAATAAAAGCAGGGACATTTATTTGTGTGCTAGTGTTTTGTTTACTAAAAATCAGACACCAACGTTTGTTCAAAAGACCTAGAAAATTTTAGCAGAACACCTCCTTACATCTAGTTTAGCTCCATTATTCATTGTGACTTTACTGTGCTTTTCAAATTAATATTTTGTGCATCTTTCTGACATTAATCTCAACATAGACTATAGAGAAGAACATGCAATACACATATTTGCTGTTTAAATTAAAAACCAGTGTGCATCTGTGACAAAAAATGTGGTGAGAATAATTGAATGTTAGTTTGTATATTGAACATTAGTTCTGCCTCAGTTATCTTTGAGACTATAAATAAGTCTTTGTCTCATTTAGTGTAATGACCTTGGACTGATGTGTGAAGAAAAGCAGTGTGCGTTCATGTGTAGCTGTGTATAACACAAAAACGTGAAAAAAATAATTTAAGAAAAAAACAGTCGCAGTGAGTAGGAGTCCACATGTTACATCTTTATTTGCAATATTACATGGAATGTTTTTATAAGAGAGACAAAAGAAAAAGGGGGAAATAAAGAAGCAGAAAGAAACAGAGTCTTGCTTTGTGACTTTTGCATCTTGCAAAAATGGTTTGCAGTACTGCATTGCAAATGCATGGGCGAGAAATTAGGAGATAAAATAGCAACAATGATTTTAGTGAGTAGTTGAGATGTTGCGTGCTGCACCAGCAGCTATAACACACTGACACCGATTCTCCAAGGACTCCAATGCCATTCTTTCAAAACATAATCCTGTTTCATCTCAGTGTCCCCAAATTAAGACATGGGGGACGTCTTTAGCATCAATTTCCAACACAGCGGGACGATGGTTAAACTGTACATTTTAGCATCCTTCTCCTACTTTTTGAAGCTCTGAAGCCAAAAAATTATTTATTTTCTAACCATGAATAAAAGTTGCAGTGTTTAGAAAAGCAGGGATTTTGTGGGGATTCAGACTGTGATGACTTTCCAAATAAAACAGTCAACCATCCAATTATTTTCTGTTCAGGGTCGCAGAGAGCTGGTGTCTATTTCCAGCCTGCATTGAACAAGAGGTCACCTGTCCATCGCAGGGCCACTTGGAGACAAAAGAGACCGTTCACACACAGACACACACATGGGAACAATTCAGATTAGCTAGCTAACTCAACATGTATGTTTTTGGACTTTGGTAAGAAAGCCAGACAAATCCCACGCATGACATGTACATTTATTAACCTTTATTTAGTCAGGCAAATCCCATTGAGATCACAGATCTCTTTTGCAAGGGAGGCCTGGGCGGCCTAACATGATCTGTGGGAGGAAACCGTACCCGGAGAAAACCCACGCAAGCACGAGAGGAACATGCAAACTCCACACAGAAGGACCCCAGGTCCCATCGGGGATTGAACCCAGGACCTTCTTGCTATAAGGCAACAGTGCTAACCACTGATCCATCATGCTGCCAAATGAAGAACATACAAACTCTGTGCAGAAAGACCCCGACTGAGATTCAAACCAAGGACCTCCTTGGTTTGTTGGAAACAGCCGGATCAGAGAAAATATTGTGGAACAATAAACTCTTGGCATTTATTATTGAGAATTACATAGACATTTTAATTGAATGTCTAATAATCATATTTTTAACCTGTATGTTCAAGTGCTGATGCCTAAAACATTACAGGTTTAGCAAATTTTAAAAGGGTTTAATGTTTCTCATTTTGGTGTTTTGATGATGAGCGAAAAGTAACTTTCTAAAACTAATCAGTCAGATTGAGTTCTAGTGAAATAAAGGTTATAGCATTTGTTTGGCATCATTTTCAGATTTACCAAGCCAGACGTGATCCTCTGAAGAGCATAATCCTCGAAGACAACACTATTAATTATTTAGACAAGTTGTGAAAACTGAAGATTACTTTGATTTTAAATTAACTTAGCTTCTTGTAAGGGAACATCTTGACCCAAACATTTCTAGCAATGGGATAAATAGGGTATTGGACCCACCCAAAAAAAAAGAGATTAGGAATCAGAATGGTTTATCACTTGTTTGAAAGCATGCGGTGCTTCAGGTTGGAGATAGTTGTTCACTTTGTTTCAGTTTGTTACAGTGATGTGTGTGTGCATGTGATAGAAATGCACATTAGGAATACTTTCAGATTGCTAGCATTCAGGAGCACGATTGCGACAGCATCCGCTCTCCTCTCTCACCTCATCTCTTTCTCATCTAACCGACCAGAGAAAGAGGGGGGTGGAGGTGGGGGGGGGGGCAGCAGAGAGAAAGGCCATAGTCTTATTAGTGATAATGAGAGAGAGCCACTCTGCCAATTTACATCCGTAATCTGATATTAACTCTTGCCACCCGCACAGAGGGAGCACATGCATACGCACACTGACACAGACAAAAGCACACACATTTGGAAGCAGACACAGAGTCAGACAGAATCACATGTTTGAAATTACTTATTCATATTCATGAAAAAGAGCAGGACTGCTTTTGGGTGAAAACCAAAGTGCCCCCTGAAGCCAATGGAAATATGAACTGAATTTAGGCATAATCTGATTCAGATACACAGGGTTTTAGCTCAGTAATGTCAAAAAGTCCAAGTCATCATACCGTCTCTCCCATCCACCATTTCTGCAGAGCAAACACTGGTTGGGCCTCTGCTAGTTTGCAAATGGTGTTCTCGATGGCGCCTCAGTGTCTTGTGACATTCTCGAAGGTTTTCAATTTCCTCGTGTGAGTCGTTGTCTTGTCACATGCCTAGTTGGACAAAATGTATCTCAAATTAACCACAGAACCATTGCAAGTGTCTCACACCCCATAACCTGCAATTTTTGATTTTGTTGCAGAGCTCTCCTCCAACGAAAAACATATCCAGGTCTAAAATTCATCCACTCATCCATCCCTTTTAAACTTTCTTTTTTCTTACTGAGTCACATGAGTCAAGCTGGCTTCTATCTCCTGCAGTCATTGTGCAAGAGGGAAGCTACGCCCTGGACAGGTTATAAATCCATCACAGGGCCCACATAGAGACAAATGAGACAAATTACTCACACCTATAGGGACAGTTTATGGTTATCTATTGCCAGTTAACCTAACAAGCATATTTTGGAAACTGAAGTACTTGGAGAAAACAGGGAGAACACACAAAATCTCCACAGTAAGGCCCCAGGTGAGTGGACGAAGCTGCCACCATCTTGCTACGAGGTGGCAATGCTGACCACTGCTCCACCCTCTAAAATTTATGCTGGAAGTAAATAATAATTGTTAAAAAAAAAAAAATTGGTCGAAATCTGCAAATCTTTGTTTCAAAAGTGTACCTTAATAGATAAAATCATAAAAGTGGGGACAACTTCCAAGTTAGTGAGCCGAAGTGTTGGTGAAGGTCGGCAACCAAACAATGTGCACGGCCTAGATTACAGTTATGCAAGACAAAAATTAGCTGCTAAGAACGTGGCTGCATGGCTCATTGGCTACTTAATCGCAAATACTCAGAATTAAGTGATACTGCAACAGAAAATCAGCCTTTTTTTGTTGCTGTTGTTGCTAGTTTGAACCAACCTGCCAGAGAGATACTACCTTTACATCTGGAGATGGAGTTGGGGTTGTGAATACCAACTGATTTTTTTAATAGAGCTTTCAGTTATCAGGCTCCTCTCTCTTGTCGAACCAACTTCTGTCTGTATGTTTGACACACTGTCCATTTTTAAGACTACTTTCCTTTTGAGAAATCCTATACAGGTAGTCCCCGAGTTACGAACGAGTTCCGTTCCTACGCCCCGTTCAAAACCCGATTTTGCCATAAGTCGGAGCGCTACCCACGTGGCGCCGTAACTCTGGATTTTCGCCGTAAGTCGGAGCGCTACCCACGTGGCGGCCGTAAAACGTTGTTTTAAACACGTTTTTTTAATGTAACACAAAACAGTGTACTTAGAACGCCATTTTGCAGTGTTTCCAAGCAGTTAGCTAACACAATACCCTCAAAAAAATCGAAAATAAATTATAAAATGCTGCATAAAAAAGACAACGTGAGGTGTGATGACATCACTGGGGGCGGCGCCGTAAGTCCGAGTTGCCGTAAGTCGATGGCGCCGTAACTCGGGGACTGCCTGTGGTTAGTCGGCTTGGTTTTCTGACCTATTCCTTATCCTATGCTGCTATAACCTTAGACTACTGGAGGACAAATTGACCTCATTTCATCAAACAAATAGTTACAAATGCATACAAATGAATAGTTTGTGTTTGTAATTATTCTTTCTTAACATGTGATTTCTGTGTTTTTGTCTTTCCTCCTAGTGAAAAACCAGATGGCCTCCCTCCTGGACCTGTGTTCATTTCTCCTTCCTGTCCTCTCAGGCCCAGCCGCCGGAAGTGGATGGCCACTAGCCATGAGCCTGGTTCTGCTGGAAGTTTCTTCCTCATGAGGGAGTTTTTCCTTTCCACTGTCGCACCTGTGCTCACTTAGGATGAGACTGACAGAGTGAAAACTCGAAGCAATGTGCTGGCTCCTTGGATAAATATTATTGATTGATTTTTATGTATATGAATGTTTCTGAGCAGTGCTCTGAGACAACTTCTGTTGTGAATTGGTGCTATATAAATATAGTTCAAGTTAAACTGAACTGAATGATAACAGTCCATTTTCAAAAAAGGGAAGGGTTATGGAATCAATGAACGAAAGCAAATATCAGTCATCCAAAGTAGGGTTTGACTTGTGAACAGTAAAAATGAATTATTCAAAAGAACACTGTGCGTGCATCATGGAGGCACATCTCGTTGCAGAAATATGTGTGCACATCACAAATTCCAGACGGATTGTAATGTTTTGGACGAAGAAAACTGACCAACACAATAGAAGCTCCTCAGCAGACACTGAAGACTATGGTTGAACACGATGAGCTCTGCCAACATGTTAATGAGGATTCTGTCTACACTGGAGTGGCAAACCTTTCAGTTGTTCTCAATCCCTTGTGTCTCAATTAGATCCAAACCACCCAGAATCGGCTAATTGTCTTGAGCACTAAAGCATGTATGAAAGGTTTCCCATCGTCTATCCGCAGGCTAAAATATGAGCTTCAACTCCAAGGGTGACAGAACATTATGCAAGCCAGAGGGGGAACCTTTTAGCTGTAACATCACACCCTTACACTATTTTGTCATGTACAGCTGCAGCTCTGAGATCTCTTGCTTTCATTACACGCTGTCATTACGTTTCTCAATATCTGCGTAATTTCAACAGAGATTTCATCAGCTAGTCATGCCTAGAAGTGCGGTTAGAAGTGCCATATGGATCCAGAGAAAGCCTATAATAACAGCACGTCTTACTCTAATCTACTCCGCTCACTGGCATTAAACGCATTCTTCTTCTTAATGCAAATAGAGTGGATAATTGTCATGTATCTGCATACGTTTCAGCACAATGTTTTTCAACACATTATCACTTGTTTGCTGTTCTTTAAAAAAAAAAAGGTGCAAATGAGGCGACAATAACACAATTCAAACATGATTCGTTATACATTTATACAGTCGTTTGGTCCGTATCTTTCATGTTCAGGTGGTAATTGATTTAAAGTTGTTACGTATGAACACATGCTTGTCATTTGAGCTTGTGAGAAATCTTGAAGTTGCGTATTGGTTTGTATGTTTTAAACTACAACTTCAGTCGCATTGCCAAGGGAAAAAAAAATCAAAAACTGATGTGCATATTACTGGGTTGATCTTCTTCACCGGGCAATGAAGATGAGAGATTTTAGAGCTTTTTAAGTGTGCTTTGGAGTCCTATATTAAGTTTGCTTGCTTAGTTTGAGGGAGTGGGGGGCTGCCCCAAATTTGCCGTTGTAAGAAGATGAGTCTTCCTTTTCAGACGAGTTACTCACGCCGCAATATTCTGATTAAACAACAAAGCTGCTGAACAACAGGGAGTTCTAAAAGTGGTGAAATGATGCCAAAGTTGGAAAATTTCAAGTGGGAATGTGAGATGTTTTTGTGCAGCACCTAATTTTAGTTTGATGTGTCGGTTGAACCTACAATGGGAGCAGGTGGTACAGTATCTAAAATCAAACAAATCTGACGTGTTTATTTTTTAAAGGTTGCCAAGCATGTCACATTAGTTTGAGCCCCCACTAATAACCCTTTTCTCACATGGATTGTGCTACAGTGGTGCTAAAAAGACCCCCTTGTCAGGCCGCTGGTGTTAGCCTTTGTTACAAACAGAGCTAGCATGATGCCGCCCTGTGGGTGCTTTCAAACAGCATGCTGGACTTCCAGAATTAAGGGTGTGGCAGCATATCTATCTGATGTGGACAACTCTGGTCTGCCCACTTTGGCTCTGTGATTTCCTCCACAGTTGTCTCCACAGTGTAAGCCTTTGGTGCACTTTTCACACAAGGTTTCAAATTACAAGCGCTATGTGTTATTGTATGTTCCCATACCACTTGCTTCAGATGTTATCATGCATTAAATGGCCGTTATTACCGGTAGTTGTTACCATCCCCATATGTAGCATTCAGACTGCCCCTCCTCTACCTCCTAGTAGGTTTTAAAAGTACATTATTATCGCTAATAATATGGGCACGGGGGTCAGTGGTCTGGGTCAGGTGTAAGGTTAGGTTTAGGAAAAGGGTTATACTGTATAAAGCTAATACAGTTCCAATTTTACATGCAAGCCACGATGCATATTATCAACCATGAAAAGGTAACTGTAAACTTACTAGGAGGTAGGAGGGCACAGTCTGAACGCTACCTATGGGGATAATAACAACTAATGATGTCCATTGAATGGACTGATAATAACATCCAAAGCCACTGCCCATACAATGACAAAATTAGTTATTTGGATTTAACCCATCACACCTGAGATACACCCAGGTGGAGCAGTGGGCAGCTATGTAGGTGTCCGGGAAACAATCAAGGATTATGTGCCTTGCTCAGGGGCACCACGATATGTGAGCATGGCAGGGAGTCAAACCATGACACTCTGGTCCCAAGTCTACCTCTATACCATCTTTTTTTTTTTTTTTTTTTTTTTACCTGGGTTACTGAGCATGGATTTTGATGCATCAAATATAGTTTTTCATTTTTAGGACAACTGTAGTAGACGTCTTAAATTAGGCTGACTTGCGTAATCAATTAGGTCTCAAAATATTGTTGAGGATGAGACTCAGCTATCACAACAACTTTTAGTCCAACATTTGTAAAATTGAAAGAGATATGGTTGATTAGCTGTGCAATAAATCAATAATTGTATTATTTTTCTATATTATTGTCATTAAAGAAGCATACACTTTTGTCTTTTTTTTGCATAGGCCTACTTGCATATTTTAGTTATATTTGTTTCTAAATGGTGACAAAAGAGTAAAACAGGAAAATGTGCATTTGCAAAGCTGCATAAAGCGCTGATGGATTAACAAATAATAGTACAAATATTAACAATATTAACATTAATCTACAAATAATGCTCACAATGAATGTACTGTTGGATCTGCTTTTTGTTCTATTTGTTTTTAATCAGCATTTCGATCAGACATAGCTGGAAACATTATATTTGTTCATAAACTGGTTTAAATTTTTAAAAAAGGTGAAATGATTGTACGTCATTGTTTTCCCTTTATCTATAGTTCAAAAACACATATTCATTAACTTACTGTTAAAGAGCATTTATTGCCCTTATATGTTTATGTGTAGTGATAGAAAGAAAAGAAAACATCTTTGGAAACTGAATGTGTATCATGCATTGATATAATTGGGATTTTAAGAAATGGAGAACAAGATAAAATGGAAAAGTTAACACATATCAATTTTTTTTTAATATTTGCCAATAAACCACTATCATTTTTTCTTCCAAATGAATTTTTATGACAAACTCAGACACACAAAAATTGGTGTATACGTGTTGCTACGTTAAAAAGAAAAAAACATTTTTATGTTAATCGGCCCAAATCTTGGAGGTATTCCAGTCTGCTGTCAGCTTTCATCTCACTGCATTCATTTTGGACCAAATATAAAAGTGATGTATGTGGATGAAGACGTCTCGTCGTTTGTAAAGATGCTGAGTCAGACTTTGGCTCCATCTTAGGGAAATCCATCATGTAAAAGAGGAAAAACTCGCTTGATTGGATGTAAAACAAAACTGGAGAGCAGCACGTAAATCAAGAAAAGGGACAACAACCTGCTGAACTTTAATCACATCCAGGCCATTCAAAAAGTGGCTTAGCCTTTAATAAAGGTGCACCTGCTTTACGTTTTATTGGCCATACTTTCTGGATTTCAATTCACTTTTAGCACTTACTCTCAGGGAAATTAACATAAGTTAGTGCCTAAACTCCATAAAGTGTGAGTGTGGAGAGAAATACAGTGAGCCTGAGCATTGTGCATGTTTGTGCACTGCATTTTCTGTTTGACTGAGACTGACTTCCTCCTCTACCTGTCTGTATTGGTGCTGCCTCCCCTGCACACTGCCAGTGCACTGTAGCACACACGCTTTCTCACCAATTACCTGTCTGTATCTCTGCGTCTGTGCTGTGTGATTGAGAGAGGGTGTGAGTGTAAGAAAAAGTGAGAGTTTGTGTGTGTGCGTGTGTGTGTGTGTGTGTGCGTGTCTCATTCTTCTGCCAGTTTCCCCTCCGGATCTCATGTATAATTTATGAACCTCTCATGAATATGCTAATTAGCCGACGTGCAGGGAGAGGTGAGAGGGCTTCCCCTGTTCTATTCTTACATTCGTCTGATGAGAGAGGGGGAGAAAGAGAGGGATAGAAAAGAGGCAGCTGGAGGAGAAACGAAGAGTGTGCATTGCTGCTGTGGAGAGGAAGGAATGGGTGAACGAGTGGAAAGACGAAGGGCAGAGAAAGCAAAAGTGCTAGAAGGAGAAAGTGTGGAAATACATTTATTAAAACCCCGGCATTCAACAAATAGGTATTGTGGCAATATGGAGGGTGGCGAGCCCATGTTGTGCTATATTGTGTTGGAAACAAATGAATCACCCATGCTGAGGGGACGTGGAGAGGCGAGATTGGAAGAGGTATAGCTGGAGAAACCAAGAGATGAGAGAGAAAAAGGGGGTGAAACAGTTGTCACTGTTCCATCAGCATTTCAGTCGTGTTTCTGAAAGCCTAGACAGGCAGGCAAATAGGACCGTTATTCCAGTTTCAATTGCTTCGCCCATAAATAGATGATAGTGGCCAAGTTTGTGAAGAGACACTGAGAGGGGGGGGAAAAAAACACCTTTCTGAATATTGTTCAAGACAAAAGGCAGTGAGAGGGTGATGCAAGCACCTACCACTAATCAGATAAATTGCAGAGGCAGACAGGTAGAAGGTAGGGAGATTATTCCAAAAGCTGACAAACGAGCAAACCAAACATCAAACGCTTCGCCTTCAAAGTTGCGTAACATGAAAAACCCTTTAATGCACATCAAAGCCCTCCCAGACAGCTGAGGGAAGATCTCGCTCTTCCATTTCTCCATCTCGTTCTCTCAGACTCTTGTCAGTCTGTCTGTAAGCGTCGCTCCCTCTTCTTCTTTCTCCTCTCTGGAGTTCAATCATGAGGACCGAGTCGCATGTGAAACGGTACAACGTGTGTGCTCGTATACGTGCACCCCCGTTTGCATGAACGCACACAGTGGGTTGAGTGTGTGGATGTGGGTTTGAGGGTGTGAGTACGCGAGTGTGTGTTGCCTTCCCTCTTGGCACCCTCTGGGTAGAGGGAGCGTTCCAGCGGGCAGCTGATGATTCAGCATCTGTCGCCCTGCTTATGTAAGAGAGCAGACACGGTCCGGATGGCTGACTGGCTGGGTTAACTGACTGACTGCACGGATGGCTCACTTACTGAAGGTCTGACCAACTGACTCAGAAAATGAAATCACTGATTTACTGACTGACAGATTGGCGCCAATATCAGGCCCGGGATGGAACTAATGTCCAATGATTCTTCAAAAGTATTTCAACCTGAATGTCAGAATCTCAGATATTGGCAAATATCCATTATTATAAATCCCATTTTTTATTGTTTTGTTTAATATATTTCATTTTAAAAGGCCTGGCGTTACTAAAATGAATGGCATTGCCTCCTGCTTTCTATGACTGAGATGTAAGTCCATCCCTTCTCAGCATGAAGTGATTTTAGTTTAAATCCCTGTCATGAAAAGCTAAGGTATTTTGGCATCTCACACTTTGTGTTATCACTCAGAGAATATCAAAAAAGGTTGAATCATGTCATCTGGACTTCATTTTTTTTGTTAAAAAGATACGTTTCACCCCTCATCCAAGGGGCTTTGTCAATCTGAGGCCTAGCCGTCTGGTATTACCCAGAAGCCACCCTGATTCCTGTGTT
>JARVGV010001153.1:10778860-10790944 GCA_031762435.1 Hypsolebias longignatus | reverse complement strand
ATAGTGTGACATCAGCAGAACTGTCCTGGGTCTTCATCCATGTAGCTCATCCTTCCATTTCCTTCACTCATGCTACATGGCTAGCACATGTTCACACTAATAAAAAAAATAATGCAACAGATGAATCAAACAAAATTATGTACCGGTACCTTGAATTAGAGTCCAATTTAAATGGTCTTAGATCAATTTCTTGCTCTTTTTCCACCTTCTGCAGCACCCGTTTGATCAACCAGGGTTGCATTTATATATATTTGACACTCTCACATTTGTTATTTTTTATTATTGGTATACTTGATGAAACAGGACAGTTTAAGCTTGTTGCCGACATGACAATGACCTCAAAGTGGCAGACTTAAGAGTCTCAAGACACAGATTATAAAAATGTTTTTATTTGCAGTGCGAGGATCAGGAGTTTGGCTGTGGAAGGGAGCAGGAGACCAGGTGAGTGTAATGCTTGTTTTCAGGTTTAGTAGATGATTGTACAAGTATTCTTATGGTTGTTTTGCAAGTCATGTTGGAACGTGGAAGATACAAGGTCTTAGTTTGTCCGACGGTGAGGAAGTTGGAATCCAAAGAGGTGAGTAAAGTGGTTGAGGGTGGTTGAATTGTGGAGTCCAGACTTGGATTCAAGCTGAGACTTGGTGTTCAGGTTTGTGGTCCAGAGGAAGTCACGAGAGGCCAGGAGGAAGTCGAGGAATCACGACATAGCAGAACTGGACAGACGGGCAAAAATATCAAGAACTTAATCAAAAAGTTTCACAAGTTCAGATTTCAGGCTCTGTAACCAAAGGCAATGCTTCAGCGTTGGTTGAATGTCTGGCAGGGGTTTAAGTAGTGTAGAGGTGATGGTAGGAAATCAAGTGCAGGTGTGGTTGATTGGTTGATTTACCAATGAGGGTGGTGGTTATAGCAGAAAAACCAAGACTCCCACACACTTCCTTTTTCTTTTGGAAGTTTTCTGCACCATCAACTTTGACCTAACAAAAGATCTAATCAGTCAGGTTAATTGAAATCACTTGTGTGGGCGTAAATGGCCTTTACAGTAGATGCAGCTTTTGATTTTCATTCTATTTATTTATTCATTTATTATTTAATTTTAACCACCGTCTCAAAGTGTTCTGCACATCAAGCAAGCTTGAGCTGGAAATAAACGTTGACAGATGGTTAATTAGTTTTTATTCTAAATATGGTTTAACGTCACCTGCTTTATGCACCATGTTCAAAGGAGACAATGTCTTTTGACAATTATATTTATGTTTAAACACTTAAAAAGTTAGTTATGAGGGATTCAGATAGTACAGATGAATGTGTAAAGATGCAACAAGGCTCAGTAAAGAGAAAAACAGGGAATGATTCCAAATAAAGCAAACCGACTGGACTCATCCTCTTGCTGTCTGTCTCACTCTGACTTTTTCACTACTTCAACTCAGATCCATCTCCAGCACGCATCTTTTTTTTTTTTTTTAAACTTGAATGAATTATAATGTGACATTTGGTGGAAAATGCATTGCAGGTGCCGATGTGGGAGAGAATGAGATTTAAAGGGACTTAAACCTGCTGGAGTGGGCCAGAATAGCTGTTCATTGCAGTTTGCGTGGTTGACCTCAGAGCTTCAACTTATCATCTGTAAAAGTCGGAGCAGTAAAAGTAGGATCTTAATTTCAAGACAAAGACACACACCTTTGTATTTTTTTTTTTTTAACTCTTCATATTTCCTGTTTCAGACTGACACTCAGAACTTCAGCTCATCTGCACACAAGTGTGCACCCCAGCAGTCGAGTATTGGCACGAGTGTGAAGAAACGCACACTCGCACTCACACAGAGGAAAGATTTCTAAGTTGTGTGCGAGGCAGCCGACGGAGAGAGCAGGGAAACGACTGACAGCCAAAGCAAAGTGCTGATGGTAAGCAACACCGAATTCTCAAAAGGGAAGGTTGTGAGTCTGTGGGTGGAGGAGGACGACAAGGGGTTAGTGGGAGCTTTTTATGTCTCATGCATCATCTTATTTTTTTTACTTTTTAAAATTTCTTTCATGTGTTTTAAAAAACAGTAATCAAAATTCCTAGAAATGCTAACACAAATTAGAATTTAAGCAAATTGTTGTGATGTAATAGCAGGAAAAATAATCCAAATAAAGCCTCAAGATGAGTGAATTTACATATAAAATGATAAAATAATGTCAGAAATCAAAGAGGACGATGCAGGAAGAGTTGTACAAACAAGTTGATATAAAAAGGTTATATTTAATCCCCCAGTGTCTGCTTTTTAAAAATTTATTTATTTATTTTTTTTAATGGTTAGATGAGGACCCCCTAGTGATGAAGGGTCTTGATCCGTCCTCTGACCTTAGACTTTAAAGATCTTCTCTGCAGCTTCAGGGTGAGTTAGTGACCTCTCCATCCTTCTGCTTCCTCTAAAGACAAACACACACACACACACACACACACACACATTAAAGAACATTTTTGAAATTACACTCTTGAAGCATTTTACAGACTAACCTTTAGCCCTAACCTCCACCCACGACAACACACTCCCAACTTTAAAGCCTTCCTTCTTGAAGACAGCTGGATACGTGCAACTACTCTGAATCCACAGGCATCTTGTCTCGAGTTCAGGTTGTCCAGTTCGTCAAACTCTGCTTGGTCAGAATAACGGGCATCAAGTTTGCTCCACGGTTTCCTGAAGCTAAAAAAAAAAATAAAAAAACAGAAACTGAAAACAAGTCTAAAGTAATGAGCTTTCAACTAAAAATAAAAATCTCAGTTATTTAGCAGTTTTTTTTGTTTGTTTGTTTTGTTTTTTTGTAGTGCTGGGAGAACCAGACTAAAGATCTTTTTTTTTTTTTTTAGTACAAAACAAATCCTAAAACATGAATATACTGTAACTGTTACAGCTTTGAAACAGGAACTGATATTTAGACATTTTGCCACAGGTGTCTGTTTTTAAAAGTGCTGCTGAGGCTGAGACTAAAGAAACTATTTATAACTACAAAGTCCCTGAAAATATCTTGAACTGATGCTTCCTGAGAAAATAATTTTCAATTCATTGTGAAGTCCTTCTGGTCGTGTGCCAGAGTCAAACAAGCCGTTTGTGAATTCTAGAATTGCGACGCTCAAGGTGGCTGCATTGGAAGAGCTGATACTTTCATTCTGTGATATTTATTTTGAAAACTTTATTTCCTATTCTTCTGTATGTTTTATTTTTTTCCAAATGATTCTGTGAAAACTTTAAACTTTTGGATATTTGTTATGATGCATATAACAACAAGGTGGTTTTTACAACGAGAGCAGCTGATTAACATCTCAAAGATCAAACTACTGCCCCCAAATCCCAAATGAGTTGTAAATGAGGCGCCATGGATGCATCTCCGTCTACCTGGCGGATGTGCTCAAGTGGCTGACTGCTGAGATCATGGAGCTGGCGGGAAACACGGCATGTAGACTAAGATCATCCCCAACACCTGTCTGCAATGACGAGGAGCTCAACAAGCTGCTGAGAGGAGTGGACATCGCTCAGGGAGGAGTTCAGCCCAACATTCAGGTGGTCCTGCTGCCCAGGAGGACCGAGAGGCATCTGCAGCCAGTTTCTTCAGCTCTGCTGCAGGACAAGCTACTGCAGGAGATCCTTCCTGCCCACAGCCATCCGCATCTATAACAACTTAATGAAACCAAGATAATTAGCTACAACAACATTTAATTTCTCTTTTGGATTAATAAAATATTTTGAATTGAATTAAATTCAAACAAAATGTTATAAATTCTGAGCTACAAGGTTTTGACATATACATTTTTTTCTCCATGGCTTTTAACTTAGCTTGAAATGTTGGTTCACTGGTTTTAATTTGTTTTATCATTGTTTTTTTTTTACCATTTGCTGTTTTATGATTTTAACAGCTCATTTCTTTTACAGTTTCAGTTGATGTGATGGTTTTTATGCTTGCTTGTACAATACGCATCAGTGTACACCTTTTTGTCCAACAGTGTTGTTTTAAAGTTCTTCATAAATAAAGTTGTATTGTATTGTTTATACTTATTGCCAACTTCAAAATTAAAAAAAGGTTATCCTGAACCGCCTCTGTTCCCGTTTTTTCGTGTTTACGACCGCCACCCCAGTGATGTCATCACACCTCACGTTGACCTTGGGTTTTTTATGCATTTTATGTTCATTTTTATTTATTTATTTATTTATTTTTGGGTATTGTGTTAGCTAACTGCTTGGAAATACAGCAAAACGGCGTTTTAAGTACGCTGTTGTTGTGTTACATTGAAAAAAATGTGTTTAAAAAGCCGTTACCGTTCGCCATGTGCTTTCAGTTTCGGTTTACATCCAAAATCCGCACTTACAACCGCCACGTGGGATGAGCTCCGGTTTACGTTCAAATCAGTATAGGCTACGACCGGGCAGTTGTAACGGATCTGGGTCGTAAACCGAGGACTACCTATCAAACGGTGCACTCTGAAAGGGATTGTTCAGTAGTTTTTCTGATATATTGAATAAAAGTCTGAAATGCAGGTCCTCAATCTGTGTAAACAAGCTGAATCTCCTATGAACACGTGACATGTATGACCTGCTGGCCGTATAATCCATCAGAACTTGACAACATTGATTGCTTCATAATACCACAGTATCATATATGAGCTCAGAAAAAAATCTCAACATTTCCTTAAGGCATAGATACTTCACGTTTCTTATTTCACCAGTCCTTGTACGTTTTCACACAATTCAGACCAAATGTTTTTTCATGACATTTTTTTTTTCCTTCACACAATCAGAATTTCAACTTCTAACAGTATAAACTAGGGATGCACGATATTATCTCCCTGGTATCGGTATTGGCTGATATCAACGTTAATTTTCAATATCGGACATCGGATAAAAGAATCTCCAGACCAGTTTAAGCATTCACACGCTGTCGTCCGATTATTAAACTCCAGCTTGAGCACTTTTGCCTCCTTCTGTTCGGTGCCGTCTCTCACTCAGTCCTGACCGAAGGGACTGAACGATGATGTTCATTAGACCATCCCTGATACACCTTGTGTGCAGAGGGGCAGACGCATGCCAACACGATATCTGCATGCAGTCTTGATCTTGAATCACTCAGGCAGGCAGACTGGGGATGTGGGGAACTGTAGAGGAGAGCATACGGGAGGGTGTGGGGGGATTAAGGAGAGGCCACAGCAAAGATCATCTATATTTTATAGACCTCTCAATTAGTGTCAATGTTCACGTGTAGGAGGTTGTGGGAGGCAGTCCCTGTCTGCTTGGCCTGCTCCTGTGCTCTTGCTCACCCCGCACCATTGATCCTGTTGCATTTCTCTCCTTCTTTTCCCCCATGCACAGAACAGAACGTCTGATTTTGATTCACCTCAAGGTTTTCTAACAAGAAAGAAGCAGCTGAGGAATCCTGGCAGCAGTTTGAGCTGATGTAATTTCTAAAGTGTGGTAAAAACATTGTGAGAGTCAGATGAATGAGTGAAGATCCCACTGGGTCACATTTATTCCACACATGCATTGTGCACATATTGTATCTGTGTTGTAGCTGGTTGTAGAGAAAAGGAAAAACCATTGAAATAAAAACAAATTCACAGAATAACATTTTTTTTTATATGTTCAGATTTTATTCTAAGGATATTTTTTTAATTTTAGTTTCAGAAAAAAGTCAGGTGAAAATTAGTGATGCACAGTAAAATCTGCTTTTTGCTTTGAGGGATTTGAAACCAACAATTTTTCTAACCTTTACTCTGATTTTTTTAATAGAATGTTTAAAAGTTTTCAAATTTACATGACAAGCATAATTAACAAGATAAATTCCAAAGATTCAAACTAATTTCATTTTTTGAAGTTATGATGATTATGTTGAACTCTGAACAACTTTTTTTAATTCTAATATTTTTTACTGTCAAACAGTTTTGCAAGCTGCTGCTTTAGGTCACACTGATGCTACAAATCTGAAGAAAATAAAATTTAATAACATCAAATTTCATCGGCTTGAGGAAAAGGTGTAATCTGATGGAAAATCACACCAGTAGCTTTATTTTGATCATAATACAAGATGTAAAGAAAACCAAGAGTATTTTTTCATTATTTTTTTTTTTCATTTGACCTTTATTTATCCAGGTTAGTCTCATTGAGCCACGAGAACTCATTTTTTTCAAGAGAGACCTGTTAGGGAGCAGATGGTGGGGGTTAAGGGCCTTGCTCAGGGGCCCAGAGTGGTGCGAATGATGTTGTCGGTACCGGGGTTTGAACTGGCGATCTTCCGATCACAAGCCCACCGTCTAACCACTGCGCCACCACTCACACCCTATTAACCATATAAAGTTTCCAAATTAAATATATGACAGACTGACAGCAACAAAAAAAAAAAAAAGTTTTTTCACTCTGTACTATTGCTTTTATATTGCATAAGTTGCACAATATGAACACATCTTTGTAGCTCATCTCTCATCTTTATTTTTTCTTTAATTCATAATTCATCTTAGATTTGATCTACTTTCCCTGGTTTTGGCTCTCTCGTGTCATTGTGCATTGCCTAAATCACTTTTAATCATTTCTCTCTTTGTGTGTTTGCTGTTATCAGAGTTGTGAGCCCAAAATCTTGTTCTACCTTCAAAGCATGTCTGTGTCTGTGAACGCATAAAGGCCCGTCTAAACACAGGCTTTATCAGTTTCTCCTCATGTCTGTCTCTGGTCTCTTTGTTCCGCTGGCGCTGGTCAGCACAGATGCACTGTGGTGCTGCCGCACTTCTTCCCCCCCTTTGTTAGTTCTGTTTTTCAAAGTGACAGCCTCACCTTGCCGCTAACCACACACTACCAATGCATGTATTAGTCTACATGTGATTTCATGCATTCTTTGCCCAAATTCCTCTTTCTCTCCTTTTAAAGTGCTCTATTTAAACCTGTGTGGACTGTTGCCACAGCACTCAGACTGTCAGGCCAAGGTTGATGGACAGAATGATACTTGTAAGTGTGTATGAGTGAGAGTGTGTGTGTGTGAGTGCATTGCCAAGAAGATTGGGAGAAAGCAGAGCAGGGTGAGCCCTGATTGAAGCTCAGAATAACATTAAGCCGAAGCTTTCTTTTCTCTGTCTCCGTCTCCTTCGCCTTCCTTGGCATTCTGTCACTCAATGGCTGCCTCATCTGTCTCATCACTTACATGCCGTCTCTGTATCTTTCTAGACTCTAACTCTGCCTCTCTTTCGATCTCACCATAGCCATCCATTTATTGTGCATTTAAATTGTTGTTTTGTCACTGTAGTTTTCAAAGGAAATCACAAATAGATGACGCATGAATAAAACTGTAGCCGCTATGTGGAGTTTGTTTGACTGGGTCGTTAAGATGGGCCAAAAGTTATTTTACGACTATTTTCACTTGCTTTAAAATGACTTAAAAGCAAGTGAGAAAGTAAGTTATTGTCAATAACCTTGATGGCTTGTGTCTGAATGTTCATCTACTGAAATTTCTGTTTTTAACTCTCAGGAGTCAAGAGACTCGCCAGTGCATCCAACTCACTTGATCAATATATATCCCTTATATTCTATACCTGATATGAGTATTTTATTTTGTTCTCTGTTTTTACCATAAACTATTTATCAATGGCTGCAGCTGTCAATTCTCAACCTAAAATAGTCTTAGTCTACTACTGTATCATGAAAGACAACAGGCATCCTTTGAGGAATGCCGTGTACAGTTTTTTTTTTTAAAGCTTTTACAGAATGCAGAATAGCTAACATTCTTGTATGCTACAAAAAGAGACACAAATGACCCATTTCTACACCAGAAATCACAAAAAAACCATGCACTGTGTCTGTATTCTCTTTTGTAGACGCTTGTTTCTTTTATCTTGCTGCAACGTGTCACAACATTTGCACAGATTATTTATACCTTTTGTATTTATGAAAATAATTGTGAAAGAAAAGGTCATTTCTCCAAGACGTACTTCAACTTTCTGACTTCTCTGAGAACAAAGAAGCCGTTCTGTGTTATCGCTTCTGCATGTTTGCTGAACAGAATTAGGCCAGCAGCACCTCAGACCACAGCAACAGCTTTTATGTTTCTCCTTTGCCACAGATGCATCGAGTATGTCACCAGAAATAAATTACAACCATTTTACCAGTTTGCTTTTTTATTTGTTGACCTGTTTGCAGTAATAATTGCACATTGAGTTTCCATGTTTTCTGGATTGTTCTCCATCAGTAGAGTTGTTCTGACAATAAGGAAAATAATCAGTTCTGGAAACATCTGACACAATATTTCAGTTTTATGTGGCTTATTCAATTTACATCTGTTTAATGGCTGCAGGAGCCTGTGCAAAAGGACATTGTGGACTTTAGTTTAGTTTTTTTTTTTTCAATATGTAAACAAACAAACAAAAAAAACCCAGCAAGAATCATAATGTCAAAAGTTTTTTTACATATTCACAGGAGTGGGTAGTATAAACTTCTCAAGATCACCACTCCTTAACCATTTACATAATCTTACAGTTCTAACAAGTAAAATCCATACATATAACAACTAAACCCATATTTAACCCATCAATATAGTATCTAAGTTAACTACAGTATAAACAATTATTTATTTAACTTAACCAAAAAATAATAATAAAAAAAGCTAGCATCAATAACAAGAACACCAACAATAATTGAGTAATAATATTATATATTATATCCAGCAATAATCATGTTTATATTATATTTTGAACAGTTTTATGTTTGGATATTGTTTAAGTTCAATTTTCTAATTATTCCGCAGTTTGACTCCACTTACTAATTTGTTTTCCGGTAATTGTTTATTTTTAGCTTGGTAAAGAATTAGAGTTGTCTGTAGTTGCACTTTGTCAATGAACTTTAATACATTAAAATTTACAAATAGTGTATTAGTGCTTTCTAAATATCCCACCTTATAGATTATTCTTATTGCTCTTTTGTTGTAGTATTGTTAATGGCTGTAGTTTAGTTTTGTAATTATTATCCCAGATTTCTACACAATAACTTGAATATGGTCAGATTAGTGAACGGTAGAGATCATGTAATGCTTTTTGTTCTATGACCGACTTGACTTTGTTTAAGAGGGCGATATTTCTTGAGACATTACTTTGAACATATCTGATGTGTGGTTTCCAGCTGAGTTATCAATAATCACACCTAGAAATTTATTTTCATGAACTCTTTCATTTTTCACTCCATCTATTTGTATTTGAATTTCTGTATGCGATTAACAGTCCCCAATCAGCATTATTTTAGTTTTGTTTCGGTTCAAGGACAGCTTATTTTCATCAAAACACATTTTAAGTTTGTTCACTTCCTCAGTTACATCCTTTGAGTTCCACGTCATCTCCAACACACAAAAAAAAAATTGTATCATCAGCAAATAGTGTGCTTTCATTATCTCAGGTACAATACATAGATCATATACAAAGATTATAAAGAGTTTGGGACCCAGAACTGACCCCTGAGGAACCCCACAATGTCCAAACATCCAGAACAAACCTCTCCCAACTTCAGATACTGCTGTCTGCCTTTCTAACAGCTTGGGACCTTGCTTGAACTTTACTAAAGAATACTGTAAGTTTCGTCTCTTGTAGTATTTTTCCAAATTTTTTCTCATGTCGCCTTCATCATCTCCTGCTCCAGAATATTCATTTACTTTCAAAATAGCCTGGCTTGTTTTCACAGTGTGTTTCGGCTCACTCTCCATCTGTACTGTTCAGCGGCTGTCAATATGGTTGTATTTGCCTAATCTAAGCAGACTTCGGAGTTCCTACGGCTGCTTCTTTCTTCTGTCACATCATCAGTTTATTCTAGTGACACGGCGTCACCGGAGGGCCAAGGATGATTTGAATTTGTCGGCGAATGAAACATTTCATCCTGTGTTTGTGCTGTTCCCTTCCTGTTGTGCTGGAACCAGCTCTTCATACTTAATAAGAGAAACTTTTTCAGAAACAGGCAGTTTTTATAGATACATTTTGGTAAAGTTTAATTTGTGCTTTAGACACATGAATGATTTGCACTTTGTGGAGAGCAATGTTTTTTTTTTTTTTTTTTAATTTATTGTTGGTAGGTATTTGCTTTGCTCCTGCAGACTGGGAACACTTTGTTTAGTTTTCACTTGAGATTCATTTGACTGAATGCTTCAGATTTACAGCAACAGCCTCCAAATGCAAACCCCACACTTGGATCTGTCTCCAGACCTTTTATGTGTTTGTTTGATGAAATGATACAGGCATACCTTTATATGAAGCAGCTCTTAATTCCTAAATCATTCCTCTGCATTCATGATGAATTATCTTCAAAGAAACTTTGCATATAATCTACATTAACATGTAAATCCTCCCCGTGTTTTGGCATTATAAGAAAAGTGATGTAACACTACATATATAGGATATATGTGCACTAATGTACCTTTGTAGAATGTGAGATTGAGATTTTTGAAAAAAGTATTTTACTTGTTTTCAATCAACAAATCTATAGCAAAGCAATTCGACTAGCATCCAATTGATTCCACTAACAACTTCCCGAAGCCTGATTACCTGAATTGTCTGTGAAAATTGAATTCCCAGACCCACTCAGGCTGATTGAACCATGGTTCTACGAATCAGCCACATTTTTTAAACTTTCCCCGAGCTCATTACTGTATATGGATCACGGTGTGCCCCAGAAATGGAGAATTCCTCAAAGACCATCTGAATATCTGTCTCTGTTGAGACGTTGATTGTAGCCTGCAAAGATTTGCCCTTTATTCTTGATACATTAAACAAAAACAAAAAAATAAAAAATAAAATTAAAAAACCTACTGCTGCAGTGTATTCTTACAGGGTTTTAGATGTTTGGATGTTAGGACTCTATAAGCACCTCACAATACAATATGATTGCAATTCCAAAGGCTGCAGTGCAGTTATAAAACAGTATGAGCATCAAATCTTTGAGACATAAAACAAATAAAATATTTAAATCTATACTGCAGCATGAGAAAAAATACTTTCAATGCTGAGGACAGAGATATAAATGTCTGTGGCAACAATGGCTGTCAATGTATATAACTTGTACTCCTTTCCTTGAACACTGTTGGCCAAGTACTCTCAGACAAGAAGAAACCACCTTGGCCCAATTGTTTTAATGATTTCCATGACTTAGTATTAGGTCATCTAATAGAGATGGAAATGGTTGTGTCAGTATACTTTTGACATAAGATGATCATGTTTAGTGGCTCCAAAGGATGCAACAAAATGTATTATCTCCATGGGTTGCAACTAGTTCAAATTGATTTTCTTGCTTTCAGCTTGGAAACTTGTATTACAGGCCATGCACAATGTTTGTTGCCCACCTCCTCCGCCCACATCATATCCATCTTGACTCGCTTTGTACAAACCTTAGCTACAGTCTCCATGTTTATCATTAAATCAATTAAAGTGCCCTTTTGAAAAGAAGATGGGTAGACATGTGCCATCTAGTTATTTTTATAGTGTCTTTTTCCCCCATACTGGGTTGTGTGGGAGCTCATGCCTCTCTCCAGCATTCTTTGTGAGAGAGAGCGAGAGAAAGAGAGAGGGTACACCATGGACAGATGGGAAGTTCTCCACAGGACAACATGGAGACAAGTAAGACAAACTGTTCACACTCACTCACACCTTGAACATTAGGTTGATTAGCAACTGTGCTAACCAACCCTGAATTTGAACCAGCGGACCAAATAATTGAATACTGAGTTGTTGTTTATTTTTATTTTTATGTCTATATAATAGGGCAGCACGGTGGCACAATTGGTAGAGCTGTTGCCTCTCAGTGAATCCAGCTGGGGGCTTTTCTTGGTGGAGTTTACATGTTATCTCTGTGCAAGCATGGGTTTTCTCTGAGTACTCTGATTTCCTCCCACAGAACAAAAACATGCATGTTAGTCTGATTGGTAACTCTAAATTTTCTCTAGGTGTGTGTGTGAGAGAGTGAATGGTTTTTTGTGTCGTTTGTCTCCATGTGTCCCTGTGATGGACTGGAGACCTGTCCAGGGTGTCCCCCACCTCTCGAACTGTGACCACTGTATGTGGGCACCAGTGACACCCGTGATCCAAAAAGGAAAAAGCGGT
>JARVGV010001153.1:10746240-10760667 GCA_031762435.1 Hypsolebias longignatus | reverse complement strand
AAAAAAGGTTTTTTTTTTTTTTTTTTTTTTTTTTTTTTGCCTTCTGACTTACTCGGGTGTACCGGTACTTAATTTTACTCAACACAACTTCTGTTTTAGTGCTACATAAATAATTTGACATTTGACACTGATTTAGCCTTTTGAGTTCCACATGGTAAATGATTTGTGCCATGCAAGTAAAGTTAAATCAAATTATCAAAGAAGTACAAAACCCACTATGCCAACTTCAAGTTTTCACTCGTCTATATCTTCTTGTTTGGTGCAGAGGAGCATGCTGCTGAAATCTGTTGGCTTGACTTTAACATTCAACATGTCTCCCCACACACACATGCACATACACACACCATCTTTTCTCTTTTCCTAGTGATATTGTTCCGTCTGAAATCTTTTCCCATATGGAGTCAGTCTGGCGGAAAGTCTTTGGAATCCTCAAGATAACCCTGCTCTTCAGTAAAACGATCTTGTCTGAATCGTCTTAATTCACTGTATTCATGCTCACCTCACCCATGTAACCTTTGCACTTCTAGAAAATTGCATTTTAGATTTCCTTGGGATAGGAATAATAATTTATGATTTCTTTAATTTGGGGATGTAACAGTTCTCGACTTTTGAGCTGGAAAGAGAGAAGTGCTGAATCCTCCGAAGCTCCCAAGGACACGTGCACCCTGGAGTCTCGCCTGGGTGGGTCTGTCTGTTAGCAGTTAACAGTGTCCCCAGCCAGCCCTTACAGCTCCAAGGGCGGTCTCTGCAGCAGTATCACCACACCAGCCAAGGAAGGACCTGCTCCCAGATGCTTGAGTGGATGAATAATGGCAGTGTAACTCAGATTCTCTCTGCCTCTCTGATAATGAGGAACAGAAGAGCAGAACGTCCCCGAGGCACCGCACCTGGACTGAGCTGCCTTCCTGCCTGCCCTGAAATCTTTGTTTCTCAGGAGACAAAGAAGAGTGAGACTCTGGCTCTACGCCAGGCTCTCAGTCTCAGTTACACTCAGATTGGTCTAAATGTGGAATTATAAAACATCTTATAAAGCCAGTGTACCGTGCTTGAGGACATCACACCTCCTAACTATGCAAACCATTATTTAATTGTGTGCTCTTTTTTTATTTTTTTTATTTTGGACATCCTTAGCAATAAATATATGCTACTTGGCGACTTTGTTCAACACCTTTGTTGTTCTCTTTCTCTCTACTTCTCACTTTTTCCCCTACAGAGAAGATTTGCCAAATAGAGTCAATTAAAAGTGTACATCTAAGTGAGAAATATCTGTTTGAGGGTGTGCGTGGTTTTGTAGCGGAGCTGTGCGCTTCTTTGTGTGAATGTGTGAAACTATGGTATTTTCAAATGTGTGTGCGTAAACATTGGTGTCTGTCTATGTCTGTGTGTGTTTAAAGGCGGGGGCTCTCCTGGGGCCTGGCAGTATGGCGCTGTAGCGCTGCACGCTCCTCCTGTGAAAACGCCTCCAATGGGACCCGGACAGCTGTGGCCAACCTATACTGATTCGTGGCCCAAAACAAGCCTTATGACACACGCAAACCTATTTTATTTCAGGCAACTCTGTTTGGATCTGTGAAAGCATCCTTGTTTTGCTTTTTTTTTTTTTTTGTCAGGAAGTAGCTCTCATGCGTAAAAACATTTATTCTCATGGCTGTTTTTGTGCCAGGAATGTTTCCCGATATACAGACGATATTGTTTTTCTCTTTCTTTTTGTTTTTTTACTATCACTCCTTCAGCCTCCCACACAGTGACATGTTGCCCAATCAAAAATGACCAACACTGTTTGTCACCCTCATGTGAGAGGAGTTGTGTATTAAAAGTAAAATAAAATGCAAGACAAAGAAATAAATTAACTAGCATCTCAGTTATTCTATATAAGCTTATAACAAAATAACTTGTGACAAGCACAGATAAACTCTGAAAAACCTAACTGAAGATTAAAATTATAAAATAAATCTGTCACGTTGTTGTGTTTTCTGTGAAAAAGCAATCCAACACGGTCTGCCTCATACAAATACAACAACAAACATCTTCTTTTTCTTTAAATTTCATTTATTTAACAGTCAACGGATGATCAGATACATTCTCTTAAAAAAGAAATTGACAACAAAACTGATAATGTTTTGAGATTTTTAAAAACTATTGTACATTTTTTTAATATATAGATTTTATACAAAATAAAAGTCAGTAAACTGGGCAAAGGGAGAGAATTGACTTTTAAAGAGAGAGAGAGAGAAAGAGAGAGAGAAAGAGAAATAGAGAAGGAACAAGATTTGACTCAAACAACTATCACATTTAGGAATGACAAAGACCAATCTCTTTAATAAATAAATATAAGAAAATTAGACATCATATATAGCTTTCTTTCCAGTAGCAGGGATTGCTAAACGTCTGTAGCATAGACTATAACATAACTGCTTTGTGAGGCCTGGATACCTATAAAATTCAACACATTTCCACAAAGACTAACTGGAACCAGCGCAGCTAAAGGGCCTGAAATAAACACATTTGCCTCAATAATGGGTCTGATAGTCTGTGCCGTGCTTGACCTTTGGCTGTAAAAATAACCCCCAGTATACCCTCAACCTCCCCACATACATGTTTTTCTTTGTGTGGTGACCAGAGAGTGGAACGTCTCCTTGAAGAAAGTAGAGAATAAGGTTGTCCTCTTTATACATCTCTCTCAAGGCCAGTGAAAAATAAGCTGCACATTCCCCTCTCACAAACACAGAAACAACTGAGCAGAGCACATATGGGAGGGGATGCAAAGTCGTCGGAGCTCAGGAAGGTCATACTGCACTAAACCAACATTGTTTCACCTATGGATTCAATCCGTACTCAGTCCAGTCCTTGTTGGCCCTTTGTGTTTAAACAATACAACAACTACAAGACAACAGAATAAAGACACATACTAGATGTAGATGACTGTGTTGCATTACCACCCTGGTTGATGTACACTCATACCACTCAGACTGGCTGTTTGTTTTCTTCCTATATATCTCTCCCTTTGCACTGTTTGAATACTTGAAGCTCAAGGTATATGTATTGAAAACATGGAAACATAACACAGATAATGTAGATGATTTACGATATGAATACACTACTAATTTTCATACACACATGTCCAAAGAGCTTGAAAACTGAAGCTGACTGATCTCACTGCAACAACAGGTATGTTTTCTTTGTCTCCATCTTTTGCTTTACTATTACCCTTTTTGAGCTGGCAAGTGGACAGTGACATAGGCCATTCTCAGAGCAGGACGGCAGGCAGAGTGACTTGAAGTAATTGCTGTTTTGTCTCAGTGCTTTTGTTGCATTACATTGCTAAGACAAGCAATGGTCCAGACAGCAGGGGCCAAAACAAAAGGACAACATGTTAAATGTCTCAATAATGACACAATGCTGCGACAACACTTTGCAGATTAAAAGCAAGATGCTGAATTTCAATCAAGCAGCATTAATGGCTTGGTGTGAGGAATGGTCACTTTGTCTCCACCAGCAGACAGTGAGACAGAGAGACAGACCGGTACAAGTGGCCCAGGTGAAACAAGGTGATATGACAGTTTAATTCGTCAAATTGCATGCTAGCCACTAATGATAGTATTATTTTAATTATTTTGTACAAGGTAGCAATATACTTTGAGCAATGGCAAATGGGCATTTACAAAATGTTAGATTAAAAAAGAAAAGTCAAAGTACCAAGGACTACACACAGGCAGATGTAAATAGCATGTCTGCTGGAATGTTTAGAGAAGGAAGGCAATTATTTATTTAATGTAAATAGGTACAATAGAGATTGATTTAACTAAGCATACACAATCTAATCAGTATCATATATTTGTGCCCATTTTTGTTTTAAATTTGGCAAAAATTTAGTTGAAGATAACCCTGAATGTGACTTATCCAGCGAATAACAGGTGAAAATACACCTCATCTCATTGAAAACAAATGTTTTTAATTCCAATTCTGACATTTTTATATGAGGTCTTCCTTAATTTTTTTTTTCAAGTCAAATGTAGCAGCCACCTTATAAAACATGCCAAGCTGCCAAGTTCTGCCTGATCTGCTCTGTGAAGGCATTGCACCGTGAGATGTGACCCACTTGCGATAAAGTGCATTCTGAGTTCAGTTCTCAGGGTAGATGAGAAGCGATGCCGGGCAAGCACAGCTGAGAGATTGTCATCACAGTACAGCTGATACAAGAAAAAAATTAATCTGACATGAACTAGATCTCTCAGTAAGAAGGGGATCAAAAGAGGAGGGGTGACAGAATAACTGTCAGGACAACAAAGAGACATGGGGGGTGTTGGTCCTATAGGCTTTGTTGAAAGTCAGGAATGTCACAGTTGCGCACAGTGCTTCATGAGTAGGGTTGTCCTGTTTGAAAGTAGGGAGAACTGTTTCTTGTTTGCTTTTTTTGTTTAGCCAGGTACCCAGCTCTGGTTGCTGTGGGCTTGTTGTGGACCAGCCAGCCCACTCATTCCCATCCCCATGCCCATAGTCACACCCATTCCCATACCCATGCCAATGCCCACACCCTGGGCAAGGGAGCAATCAAAGTTAAAGTCCATCTCCTCCCCAGAGTCCATAATGTCATTGAGGAGGATAGACTCCACATCACAGTCCAAACTACCATGGAACATGTCAATGTCAAGGTCGGCTGGTAGTCTCTCATGAAGGTGAGGCTGGTGATAGCCATGGTAGCTACTACCAACACTACTATTACCCATCCCCTGGCCATGGTGGTACAGTCCATTAGTCATGCCCTGGTTTTGTGAGTTTGGATAATGATTGTGACGAGGATGTGGGGTAGAAGCCACATGGCATGAGTCCTGGGGCATGTCAAGCATACCTGCAGGGTTTGGGGGAAGGGTAGTAGAAGCAGGGAGGTGGGCGTGGGACGGGGGGCTGTACAAGTAGGGAGCTTTGTGATTGTAAGTCTGTAACTGATTGCCGTTTCCACGTGGGGTCAGAGATGCAGCTCTTGGTGGTGTGTGGGTATGGCTCCTGCTGAGGCTATGACCATTGTGAGCAAGGCTGTGAGGTGAGTTGTGGTTGGTTACGTTGGTATGATTATGACTAGAAGTATGATTGTGAGTTCTGGTATGGCTATGACGTCCATTGTGGTGGACAGGTTGGTGGTTGTGATGGTTGGATCCTACTCCATTACGTGCTTGACCAATCATGGGATGACCTTCCCTCTCCTGTCCCATAATCATGTCTTTGGAACAGTATTGTTGACAAGCAGAACCACTAGTTAGTAAACTCTGAAGAGCATTTGTGCTGGAGTACGCCCGTGTGGTTCCAGAGAAATTGGCTGGCTTATTCTCCTGTATAGTCTGCATTGGTGAATGGTGACGTAGCATGCCCAAGCCTGTTACATTGTAGACACTTGCACCATAGGAGCCTTGCCCCTTCATTCCAGAACTATAGTGATACACAGCAGTTTGGTGCTTATGTCTGCTAACAGCTGTGTGTTGCTGCTGTTGACGATGAAGATGATAACCATCTTCCACCATATGCTCATCCAAACTTATGGCACCTGTTAGGTTAGCCAGCTGAGGCAGCTGCTCAAGGGGAGGACAATGATTTCCTGCCCCCATGGATGGAGAGCGGGCACTGGTTGGTGATGGGTAAAGATGAGGGGAGGTGGAACAGGACAAGCCACCCTCCTCTGGCTCCTCTGGCTCCCCCTCAGCAAGAATAGGAGACAGGCGCCCACTCAGTGTGGAGGCTGATGAACTAGCCCTGGAATGAAGATCTGTCCAAGCATCAAACTCTCCGTCTGTTCCTGATGAACCTCCAGATCCTGGGAGAGCTTTCTGTGATGGGCTACTATGATTTGGGGAGCTTTGTAAGCCCACTACAGCAGACCCTGCTCCAATCCCAGGACGGCCCACCCTCTTGCCTCTGATCCTGCCTTTACTTTTCAGGTATTTAGTGCTGTTGTCCATGGAGACTGCCCGTCGCCGAGGGGCCTTGCCCATCTTTCCACCATCTGGATTCAGCATCCACCAAGAACTCTTCCCTGTCCCCTCATTTTGCACCCGAATAAACCGTGTGTGAAGAGAAAGGTTGTGCCGAATGGAATTCTGTTGAGAAAAGAAAAAAGAAAAAGAAAACAGCAAGTGAACAAAAGATTATTACACAGACAAAGTTTCTTAGATAAATACAAAGTTCTGAAATTTACACAGGACTAAAATAAATTCCTGGGAAAATAATGTATCAACCAAGAAAATCATCAATGTAAGTAAGCTAAACAAAGTTGCAGTTATCACTAAACGGTAAGTTTAAACATTCAATGTCTAAGAAATTTCTACCAAATTATCAGACTGCCTTTATGTTTACTATTAGGTATTTTTTTTAAAAATGAAGTACTGCAGATAGTCAGCTGCCAGTGCAGCCTGTCAAATATTTAAAGCTTACTCAAAACAGTAATCATTTTCAGGGACAGCCACATCTGACATGAAGCAAGACCCTGTCAGCCTCATCCAACCTGAAACAACCTGAGACTCGGTCTTCAGAGATCTTCCTTCTGCACATCAATCCTCTCACTTTCATTTCCATCAATCCATCTGTCCTCCTCTACTTTTTCCTTTAGCAGGGCTGATGTAAGCCGCTGAATTTGAGCGTACTCTATGTTTGAAGTTGGTGCCAGTCTGGCTTAGTGCCAGGCCTGTCTCTCTTGCTCATAGCTTGAATTGGGGAGAGGAGTGTATTGCAAGATTGAGCCAGGAGCAAGCAAGGCTAATGGATGTATCCAACCCTCTGACATCAACTTTCAGTGCCTATCTCTCTCTCCCTCCCTTGTTCAGTCTTTATCACAGTCTTGCTTTCTCTTTTGTCATTGAGTGCTACATATTTCAACTTGTCTAAATTTTCCTTTTTCTTATTTTACACAGTTCTTTGAACGTAAGTCATTTTCCACCTCTGCGTTCGATCTCTTTCCCTTCAATTATAGTGTACCACCAATCACTTTCCCATTATCCTCTACGTCTGCAAGTACAGTCAATGGCTCAGTGATTTATAGAATCGAGTTGGATTTTTTTTTTTCTTATCATTTACATTTCCAAGGTTGGTGGTGGTGTTGCAATTCTGCTGTTCATTGTGCATATCTTTTTCACTATTAACCAGGAAAATATCAAATCAAAAACCTTTCATGTTTGAGAATATACTAGCACAATAGATTATTACAGATTGAGAGGTTCTCATTCTTCCACCATCTCTATTACACTGCAGATTATTTGTATTCTCTGAGAATTGCACAACAGGGAAACAAATAAATCAAATTGCTGTGAGGAAAACACATAAATGGGAAGCAAGCTGAATTCAGGTGATCTGTGAATGCCTCCTTGGGTTATCTTGCTGTGACACCTTCAGCATTGGGTAACCATGGCAACCGGGTAAACGTGAAGCAGCAGAACTATATCATATTGTGGTGAGAGTCAAGAGAGTCAGAGAAAGAAATGGAGGGAGAGTGGGGGATGGGAAAAAGGATGCAAAAGGAGGCGGCTGTTTGATGCTGCTGCTCCAACACTAAGCAGCCTTTCATCTTGGCAGTGCATGTCCACAGGGGATGCCCGTTCCATGCTTCTGACGGCTTCACTACGTGCCGCGCCAACTCCCTGTCTCGATCTCTGTGTCTTCCACCTATCATACTGCTCCAAATCATGGCCTATCAAGTGATGTGTGTACCAAAATCAAAACATCTGTGAGCTTTCAAGCCATTTGACAAAAGGTGGTTGTAAATGGGACAACATTCAGAGAAATGAACTACTTCGCCCTTCCACTCTGTGTGACCTGTCGGATTCAAATCTCGATTTATCCCCCTATAAGAGAAGAGCAGCCTCATTGAACTTGAAGGGATTTGTCAACCCAAACCCTCTTTATCTGATGAATCCACCTGCTAGAGAGATTTGAGAGATTTTCAGATGGTGCCCAGCCATGGCATCAACACCATCATCATATCTGACTACTGGCTATCTGTTATAGAGATTCCAACACATGCATTTTCCCAGACCTTCTGCTTGTGAGTGTAAGTTTTAGAATTTAAGAATAGCTCAGATTGCAGGTGGTTTGGCTGTAGGTGTGGTTCTGTTTACCTCCTGTTCCCTGAGTCAGGGGCAATTTTGCCAGCCCATGGCCCTCACACCCCAGAAACAGGCAGTCATTGCTAATCCCCCTCCATCCCCGAGTAATCCCAGACAATCCTGGGCTAATCCCAAGTTGATTCAGAGGCACTCCCAGCTGGGTGTCTCACACAGAGCCATGGCAGGTCAACATAGACACAGCGGGCAGGCTGGATATGTTATGATCCTATAGTAATGCAGTATAAGGGGAGTGTATAAACTGGAGAAAAGGGACAAAATAAAACCCTTATAGGATGTAGAAGTAAAGTGGTACTAATGTTTGTGAGTGTATTATAGGAGATGACAAAGCAGTGAGCTGATGTTAACCATATTTTTGACGCCTCCATCAAACCAACCACCTTTATTCTGAATTCTGTCCTTGAGGGTTGGCAATGCAACATTTTTACCCCTACAGCTTGAACAGAATAAAATTGAAAACTTTATTATGTATTAAATATTCATAAAATGGAAATTTTTTTCAGCCCCCTGGCTTGCTGAGGCAGACGAATGAAGCCCACAGAAACATACAATGACAGAGGAACACACACATCACACACTTGGGCCCAGGAAGCTACTTCCTATTCAAATCATACCCCTTTAATACAATGGGCTTGTGAAGAGGGTTCTAAATAATGAATGAACCAGTGGCTAAGCTTTTCCAGAAAGACACACTGCCTGGTCCCTTAATACTGAACAGAACAGATGGAGTCATAAGTAGTTCTATGACATTTTTTTTTTTTTTATCACGGACATCCACTCTCATCAGTCCTCAATCACAACTAAGATAATTTGGAGATAAAGCAAAAGCGGTAAAGGGTTATAGCTTACAGACCAATCAAAGCCAATTAAGGTGAACAAGGTTTTCTAGCATGTAATGGAATCACGTTGGAATAGGCTCACAATAAGGCTTTAGAATCCTGATAGCTGATTTAGTAATTTATTAAACACCAATGGGATTTTTTTTTTTTTTTGTTGTCCTCGGATTAAAAGCTTTGGCCCTTTAAAATCAGATCTGACTTGTTGAAACATTTGTCAAAACTCACAGGTGGAACCACAAGGTTTTTTTTTGTGTGTGTGCCCTAAAAAGGAACTGTGTACCAAGGAGAGAAAAAAAAACAACAACAACACAATAATCCACTGTATCATATTGCATCTCCGTATCTGTTGAAGCACAGATTTCTGGTATTCATCTTTAATAATGGTTTTAAGACTCGTTGATAGGCATCTTGAAAATCTAACAATGCCAACCAGCTAGTTACTGTTCTTTCTCTTTCTTAAACATGCAAACTCAGTTTTATTCAAGCACTGTAAAGGCATTTTAGAGCAGATAATCAATGCAGTTTAATGACTATCAATGCTAGAGCTTAACACACATCAGTGTCTGATTGAACTACACAATCCACCTCTATCATGAAGCCAGTGTGGATGCTTGATAAACTATGTCTTAACATTTCTCACAAAAACATCTAACTGCCACAGCCTTGTGTGTTAAGTGATTGTGCCCTATTGACCACTTTGGCTTAATGCCAAACACACTCTTTTGTTGCCATTCCATTGTGAGTAAGGCATCAATATTGGGAGTAGATCGAGATTGCAAAGGATAGAATTTGTTATAGTGCCCAGTTATTCATCTGAAATAACCTGACTGACTGGCACAGGTTCAGCTGTGGTAGACAGTGTTGTGCATAAGGGGTAGGAATAAGAGATACCATAAGGGGCCTCTCCAAATTATACAAAGGAGTGCCCTCAAAATGCCCCTAACTTGCCCATCCCCCTTTCTAAGGCCTCCTTCAGTATCCACTTTGGGTTTTCCCACTCACACTCAGAGGAGCAAGAAAACAGGTCAAATAGTTTATAAGACCCAACTTGTGGCAAATGTGCACTCATTCAAACAGAACTTAGTGAGAAACTAAGGATTGTGAATGGAGTCTGGGAACCGGCAAAAAGAAATCACTCACCCGATTCAAACAACCTCAAGGGTGAAGCAGTGTGGTGCGCTTGCCCAGCTAAGAACACAGCAGCTGTTCTTGTAGTGGCACCGGGTAAAGCCGTTTGCCACACTCGACTGGTATTACCAAACCATTTCATGCAGAATGGATCCATTATGTATTGTCAAAGGGTATCCCTCCATGGTGCACATTCATTTGACAAGCCCAAATCAACGGGGAGTAACAGAAGCACTAACTGTGTTTATTGTGATGCTGTTTTTGCCTGTGCAGAAGGCAGGAGGGATCAGGGGGAGGGGAGATTTCAACACAAGCAGTTTTGTTCAGCACAGGAATGAGTTTTGTCAGCTAAGCCTGTCTCCAGGCTATTGGTGGAAATTAGCGCCAGCTAAATATTCGCTTTCCGTGATTGATGTTACGGCTTGGGTTGTCCCTTTGAAGGGAAATAAAGAATTTAGAGCCATGCGGATTAAAAGGGACAGAGCTGGGAGAATTTTATACGTCAGAGGGGGGACTTGAAGTGCAACTGAAGGGCCTAATGGCGGCACAGACATGGCGCGATGAGGCTCTGACAATATAGTATATCAAAGAGAAAAGACAAGCAAAACTTTGACAGTGAGGACAAAAAAAAATTTGGAAATTGTTTCTGCATGTGTATGTGTGAAAGAGAAAGAGAGATATGTAGTTATTTGCCTGAGAAGCCCAGAGCCAGATGATTAAAATCCCTTTAGGAGGCTTCTTTAAGAGAGACAGATGGGCAGACAGGCCTGTTTTGGAACGCAATCAAATTGAAAAGATTAAAAAGGAGTCTCTTTTATTAGGAGGTGAGAAACAGTTACTTCTCTGCCACATGCCATCATCGCCTCCACAGCAGTGGTCACGATCGCATTGGCATGCAAAGCACATTAAAGCCCTTGTTGGGAAAGAAACAAACCTGAGATTAAGAATTGCATACATCTCAGTGTATTACTGATGAATTGCTGAGGACTGACAGGAAGATAGTTTTTTTGTTGACCAAATGGACTCAGAAAACAAAAAGAAGAAAGTAATAGAAATGATATCTTTCAAGATTAATGGAGAAGAGGTTTAAGGTTATTCCAGAGACTCACAAATCGGTGTATCTCAGACCAAACTTTACTTACATTCAACAGCAAATCTGAACAGGTACAGTTTAAATGTGCATTTCTTTGGCACAACTGTACTCGAATAAACTGAGTTTCCACAGTAGAGCAATTCAAGCACTGTGAAAGGTGCTCTGAATCCGACCCTATTATTCCACAACACTGCAGGAGAGCCATTTATAAAAAGGCTTAAAATGGAAAGCAAGTGTGTGGTAGCGTGTCTGGTAGCCTAAGATCAGGAAGTGGCTGTGGAGAGGGGTGTAATGGAGTTAGTGGGGGATTCCTGCCTGACTGTGCACTAATTACAGCCAATAGCTGGCGACTCATCAGCTGTACCCACCTTGGCGCCGAGGGAAGGGTTGGCATTGGGGTGGCAGAGTGTGGGATAAAGAAGAGCTGCCACAGCTTTTGGGGATAAAAATAGATGCTGACAGATTAGAAGAGCATCTGAGACCCTGATAGGGGATCGGAAAATCCGCTCTGCTGATGCCAAAGACAGGCGAGAGTTTCCGGTGGGCGCAAAGGGGACACAATCTGGGCATCACGTCTGACACCCACACACAGAACGGGGGAGCCGGTGTGAGCACATGAATAATCACATGTCACAGTACAGCATGGGTGTGGTTTTTCCACTGGGACCTGTGAGGTAGGCAGACCTCACACCCTCCCACAGAGGATTCACACAACAGGTGTTTGGGCTGGGCCACCTGTGGGGCCGGCCGCCTGCTCACACTTCACACCTCGACTGGGGAACCAACTAACATTTTCCACTGGGTTCGCCATGCTTTTGTTAAAGACCAACACGTTTCTGGAAAGGCTTTTACAGCTCTTTTTACAAGATCCGCAAAATGTGTGTGTGCGTGCAAGTGTGTGCAAGTCAATCTGCATTTATGAGAGCATTTCTGTCAATATTTTTGTATCAGTTCATTTAATAGCCAACAGGATTTGATTATACAAAAACCTCCCTCTGCTATATACAAAGAAACTGTCAGCCAACAATAGAATCAATGCAGACAGTTTTTCACACTCGGGCTCCACATAATCTCATTCATAACAATAAGAATCTCATTTCCTACATTCTAAAGGTCAGTGCACACCTCAGATCGCACTTTAATAAAAATCTTTCTCAGAGTTTAATTTAATTTCAGCAGAGCAGGAAACTCATAGGCAGCCATGCACATGGCATGCAAAATTCATCAGATTTTCCCTTTAATTGCTTCAATTTCACACTGTAGAGAAGAATGACCACAATTATGGAGAAGAAAAACAATGCACAAACAGGGATCACAGGGGCACATGTGCAAATCGAACACATACAAACACTTGGACAAAACACAGACTTGCGATTGTCAAGGCAAGTTGATAGCAATCTTTTCTCATACTTCAGTCATAAAATATTTGGATTATAGGGCCAAATCCATCTTATACACTATACATATAATACATTTTAACCCTCACAGAATATGGTAAACTATACCCAACAGTTTTACGTTCATGTTCAAACACAATCCCACACCTGCGTAAAAATCTATCCCTTCTTGCACACAAGTACAGACAAACATGACACAAAGCCTGGCACACTGGGCACGCTCATTACTGCAATGCCAAGCTACCAGTTGCTAAGGAGACCTGTGGGAGAGGGAGGATTCCTTGTTGTTGCCATAGCAGCCAGCTCCCTCTCCCTGCCAACTCTCTCCCTTAGGGAGAAAAAAATGGCAAGAGGTAGGGGGTGAAGTGGGTAGAGGTAGGGGGCAGCAGTTTAATAGGGTTGTGAGGTGCAGGGGAACTTCATTAGCCATCAGCATTCACTGCACCCACCAATCCCCATGAATGCCTGCCCACATGCTACATTTCAGCTTGCAGACTTCCACTTATCCACACATAGACGATGCACCCCCACTTATTCATACACCTATATGGAGAAGAAGAATGGATGAGGGGCGGCATGGTTGGAATGAAAAGCATAGTTTGCCTGCACATGGGAGAGGTTGAGAGGGCAGAGGTGGGTGAGGCACAAAAAGAGGGTATTGAACACAGGGGCCTGCTTGTGGAAGAGGAGTCGTAGGAATCTCAATCACACTGGTTGCTGGTAGTTAAAAGCGACATGGAGACAATTCCCTGTGTAAATGTGTTCCCCTCTAAATGAGCGTTGACCTTCAGTGACAATCCCATTCCTTTACGCCACAGAAAAGTGCTGTGCACTCATACAAACGTACATCACGCACGGCAGTGCTTCTCAGTTCTGTTCTTGGGAAACTCAGTTCTGTTCTTGGGAAACTTCATGTCCAACACAATCAAGTCAAATGAATGGGGTTAGTCATCAAGGTTTGTATCGAGTGATTACACCCCATTTTAAAAGGATATAAATATAATATACTGTATATACACATTTTAACTGACAGTGACTATACCTAGTTTTCTTAATTGTCTCTCAGTAAAATTCAGAATATAATGTAAAATCTTCTAAGCTTATAATGCTCAAGCTCCATCTTGGATTAAAGGTCTTATTGTTCTATATTTTACTGATAGAGCTAAGTTATCATGCACCTCTCTTTTGAAGTCAATTTCCAGTTTATATCTTTTGAGGCTGACACCCTGTTAATTTTTTAGGTCTAGGCTTGAATCTTTCTTTTTCAATAAATCCTGGAGTTAGGGTTGGCAAGGGTTACCTAAGATATCCCTTAGTTGCTGCTATAAGGACAAACTGACTACAGTTCCTGACTCTGCTGTGGTCTTTCGTCTCTCTATTCTCCACATTCATACATGCAGTCTTGCCATTCATTAACTTGTGTTTGTTTTCGTCTTCCAAATGAAGGTATATGTGAAGAATTGTGCTGTCTGCTTCTCTTTCATGTCCTTTGAAACAACAGCCAATTAAGGCAGATGGCCCATTCTGAGCTTGGTTCTACTAGAGGTTTCTTCCTGTTAAAACCCAGGGGTTTCTTTCCACTGTCACCAATGTGCTGCTCAGAATGGAAAACTGCAAAAAAAGTTAAGATTTCATGCAATATGCTCCTTTCCTTAGATCAATCCATCCATCCATTAACTTTTAGCCGCTTCTTCCTTTTTGAGTCACGGGGTTCACTGGTGCCCAAGTCCAGCAATCACTGTGCAAAAGGCGGGCTACACCCTAGACAGGTCTTCAGTCCATCTCAGGGCCACATAGAGACAAATGAGACAAACAACCCTTCACTCTCTCACTCACACCTAGGGACAATTTAGAGTTACCAATCA
>JARVGV010001153.1:10654744-10666989 GCA_031762435.1 Hypsolebias longignatus | reverse complement strand
GCCGAAAAGGCTAAATATTTTAAAAAGTTGAAGTTGCACCAATACCAAAAAGTCATAGCAGGATTGTCCTGAAAGAGCTGAACATTTTGATTTATGATTTGTTGAAATAACACAAAAAAAAAAAAAAAATTGTGAAAAGAGACAGATGCCAAAAAATTTGCAGAAGAAAAATGGATCACAATAGTGATTGCTTCATAAACATTCACACAATAATAACTCTTTGTGACTTGTTTTTAGGTGCCCTTAAGCAACAGATTGATTACAACTGAAAGCCCCCCCGAGTGGCCTGAACAGACTTTCTAGACTGTACTTGCAATTTTACCTGTTATTTACACATAACTAAAATAAAAATAATAATAATAATAAAAGTGCAGACTTATCTCGAAGACTGAACTCACCTGTCCCGAATAACATTTATAGTGTTTATTCCTCTTGCAGCAGCAATCTGTATAACAGCCTGCCCAACTCCACTATTGGCTGCATTCTGGATCACAGAATCCCCTACACAGACAGCAAACAGGAAAACTATCATAGGATGAAGACAGCAGCAGAGTCAACACTTTTAATGACAGACTAATTTTTTTCTCCCAAATACTGTACTATCAAAATAATGTGTTTGTTTCATTACCTCCCAAATACTATCAAAATAATGTGTTCGTTTCATTATTACTGAGATGGTTTCAGGACATTTCTTGCTATATGTTGAACTCATGAGTTGAAAAAAAGAAAACTGGGAAGTTTGTGAAAAATTATACCTGACTTGAGATCTTTAAAGTCAGAAAGCATCCTGAAGGCAGTGCAGGGATTCACCCCTAGAGTGGCAGCAGCGAGCAGAGGAATGTCATTTGGAAGCAAGATGACGTCATCTTCTGCTAACACAGCATCTGTCCTCCATGTCCCTGTTCACATAAAGACACTAAATACAGATACAGTACTTGTTTTTGTTGTGCTTTGGCTGTGTCTCTTTTATGTAGTGAGATCTGATGATCCATGTGTGTCTTTCGAGTGGTAATTTACCCAGACCAGCATCTCTCGGAATGACCCAGTCTCCTTTTCTGAGAGACTTGACCTGGCTGCCCACTTCAACAACCTGGGCTACACCCTCATTACCACCAACAGCTGGGAGGTTGGGAAGAATAGCATAAGTGCCTGAAAAAAAGAAAAGCTGTTATTGTGCATTACTTCACTGAACACGGTGCAAAAGGCTCATGTGGGCAGAAAATAAACAAACCAAATACCTTGAATCATATTTATATCAGATGGGTTTATGGGGGCTGCCAGCAGTTTAACCAGCACATCCTTTGCACCTGTTGGGGGCAGAGGTACATCTTCCAACCTGACAAAAGTCAGAAAGCAAAAAAAAGAAAAAAAAGAAAAAAAGAAAAAGAAAAACACTTTGAAAAGTTTGTTTCGGGGATAAAAAAAATACTGCAAAATAGATAAGGCTAAACAACAAACACTTTTCTCTGCTTGTTCACATAATGCTCAGAGTTCCAGTTCCAGTTAGACAAGCAAATTATTATTATTATTAAATTAGAAACAACATTTAGATATCCAATCAAAAACTCATGTTTATTCCCTGGCTTTGACACTGAGTGAGTTGATTTTAACTTGTCTGTATTCTATAATGTTAGTCATGTACCAGTAGTTCTTTTATTTACCTATTTGGATCTATGTACCGGTATTTTCTGCCATGTCCTTTGCTTGCTTTGTTTTTGCTGTACAACACTTTGGTTGTTGTGTGCTTTATGAATAAAGTGGTATGGTATCCAATGAATGCATAGGATGTTGATTTTATTAGGCCTTAAATTATCTTTTAACTTTGCATAGTCATTCTTAAAGGGAGGATAAAATGATGCTCATGGTCTCTTAATGTATCAATTAGAACAGTAGAATTAGGAAAGAAAAATAATAAATGAAAGAGGACAGTGAGAAGAAGTGAGGACAATCAGGAAAAATGATGGGAAAAGTAGACCAGCATGAAAAAAAGGTTTTTAAAAAAGAAAGCAATATCCAAAATAGCTGAAACTTAAAACGTTTAGTACTCCAAGTAAGCTTATGAATTGTAAATAAAACCACTTATTTGCTACAAAAAAAAAAACAACTAATTCCTTTAGTCAAAAACGAAGGCCTAACATTCCTTGAAGGAATTGTTTGCTGCCTTTCAAGTTTTAGACTAAAATCATATCTATCAAATCCAGGTCAAACCTAGAAAACAATGTTACGTGCATCCTTACAAGAGAGAAAAACAGCAGCAGAAAGGAAAGCTCTGCAGAGAGTGGTGAAAGCTGCACAGAAGACTGTTAGAGTCAGCCTCCCCACCATCACAGACATCTACTACACCTCCAGAGGGCCACCTGCATCATGAAGGACCACACTCACCCAGCACACACTTTTTGCCCCGCTCCCCAGTCCCCTCAGGCAGGAGGTTGAGGAGCATTAAGTGTAGAACCACTAGACTGAGGAACAGCTTCTAACCTGAAGCTGTAAGGCTCATAAATCCCTAACCATGGAAATTACTGTAATGCCACTTTAATTGCTGATATGTCACTTTATCTGGACTGCTGTGCTGATTATCCATGCTGCTGGTTTCTTGTCTTTAAGCTGCTGTATTCAACCATCTGCTCACAACAGACTCATGTTCAGGCTGCTGTTTAATACACTATATTACATGTATATTAAATTATTATTGTTTATCTTAGATCTTTGTATACTGCTTCATTTTTTTATAATTCATATTTGTGCTATTTTTTGAGTGTAACAGACCTTGAGTACACAATTTTGTTTCACCTCATGTACACGTGATGCAAATAACAATAAAGAAACCTGAACCTGTTAAACTGACTAAATTATTGCCATTTTTTGTTAGCTAATGAATAGCTGTGGCTGTCAACTTACAATTGGATGGACTCCAAAAGTTAACCAGTAGTGAATTTAATTTTACGTGTTATTATCTGCCATTTTCATTAAAACCCATCCAGTGACTTATGAGACATTATTATGCTAACAGACAAAAAGGACCGAATGCCACAATTAATGCTAAACTTTTAGGCAAAGCTCCTATGCAATGCTCAGCACTTGGGAGTATCTGTTGTGAATGACTCTCAGCTATAACATCCAATTTTGGCATAATTTCTGTACAAATGACTACCATTTTCGTGTTTTATTTAAGGTCACTTAGCTGTGGCAGCCATCTTGAATCGTGCTGTTTACAAATATATTCAGTAGTAGATGGGTTTGCGGTGTTAATTTCATAAAAACGTGTTCAGTTGTTCACGTTTTAACAGACGCACGATCACACAATTCCAAATTGGGGTTTAGTCACAAGTGATTTTCATGGCTACACCATAGTGAATAATCTATAAATATAGTGCTTGATTAGAAATGCTTACTGAACAACTCGTGAAGGGTCTCCGTGGTTTCTGTACACGAGAGCCCTGCAGGTCTGCTCGTAGCGTCCAGCTGAAACACTGAATGGGGAAACATTAGCATCTCGGTGCCCGTTACACTTCAGGGAAGCACGGACGAAGCCTCTTTTACGGATTATCTGACGTCTTAAACACACTGTGTGAACTGAAAACCACATCTCGACACTGAACTAAACCTTGAATTTTATATACAACAACGCTTTTAATTTGAATTCATGTGCTTTAAAGCATAAAATTGCTCCTCGGCCTCTATGCAGCGGCCATATTGGATTTTACTTGCGGAAACCAAGTTGGCATGGGATGTAAACAAACAAGCGCCCCCTGGTGGATGAAGACGATAATACACTCACACATAGGTGATGCGTGTACAGTACTGTACTGTATAATGTATATAAATACATATACAGTATACAGGTATACTGTGTACATTGTTTATATGTACATATATATATGTACATACTGTATATATATATATATATATATATATATATATATACAGTATACTGTATATAAATACATATACAGTATACAGGTATACTGTGTACATTATGTTTATATGTACATATATATATGTACATACTGTATATATATATATATATACAGTATACTGTATATATATACATTATATACATATATATACTGTATATCAAACCTCATTTGTTAAACTGCCACTGAGTTTGTTTAATGTCCAGCTTTGATCTGTGTGTATATATACATATATTTATATATACAGTATATATATTTATATATACACAATGTAATTACATGCATCAATTCAGATTTATACAGGGTGTAAAAAAGCTGTGCCTACTAAGATTTATTACATTCTTTTGCTCTCAAAAATATTTAGCTTTAATATTCACACTGGTGGCATGATGACTCAGTTACAGCTACTGCCTCTCAGGGAGAAGGTTGCTGGTTCAAATCCTGGTCCTGGACCTTCCTGGGTGGAGTTTCATGTTTTTTTCCGTACGTGTGGGTTTGCTCCGGCTTCCTCGCACAGAACAAAAACATGCATGTTAGGCTGACTGGTAACTCAGTTGTCACTAGGTGTGTGTGAATGTGAACGGTCATTTGTCTCTGCGATGTAACTTGTGACCTGTCCAGGGTGTCCTCGGCCTCTCACAGTGACTGCTGGATGTGGGCACCAGTGACTTCCACGATCGGAAAAGGAAGAAGTGGGTAAAGATGGATAGAACATTTACTCTGCTGTCTTGACATTGCAAAGCTGATGCTCTTTTTTGTTTCATTGTAATCTGTTCTCTTATGTGTTGTAAGGGACATTTGGAAACAGCTGTCCATAATACCAGCTAATGAGATGCACTGACATGTAATAGACATGAAAAGAGCAGAGTTCTAAAAAGGGGATGTCAAAGTTCTAGTTGTACAAAGTAGGCTACAACTGGTACATCACAATACTGTATTGGTATTCCTGTCATGTAGGCTTAAGTGTTACTTTAAAGACAAACATAAAACATGTCTGCTAGTACACTGACGTGTTTTTTCCTGATTCTCAAAACACTTAAAAAAAGTCACTCAAATTAATAATATTGACATATTTATTATGAAATGAAGCAAAGCTTTACATACAAAAACATAACCACAGTAATACTTTGAAAATCTTACATGCTGCTCATCACTGAAAAACTAGCCATTAAGGCAAGTTTAGCTTTATGGCAGTAAATACTAATACATTCATCATTAGTAAATGCACATTTCTGGAAGTAGCACTAGCAATTAACCTGATAAAGCACAACACAAATTAATTGGTGCTGATGGTCGAAAATAGAGATGAGTACAAGTAATAAAAATTGTTAATTCAGAACGTCTCAATGTGCTTTAAAGGCTCTTATTCTCACAAGTTCTTACACTTTAATGGACTCTTTAACACCCAACATTTATATACCGATAATAAACAATTCAGACGGTAAACCGTTTATTTTTACAATCACAATGTCTTGCATGAACTTCCCTAGATTCCAAAACAATGATTACTGTAAAATATATACAGTATACTAAATTTCACTTGTAACCTAAATGGGTTGTCTACATTGCTGTCAGTTTGACAGATGAAATAATCAGTGCTCAGGTAAAGAAAAAGTAACTCAAGTATCCTTTTTAAAAATAATAAAGACAAAAGAAAATGTTTCCAAATTAAGATACTGCATACTGGCACTGTGCACAAAAACATTTTTATTAATTCACCAAATGTAAGCACTTCCATTAATACATTTTTAGTTCTTTCAAAACGTGAGTAGAATGATCAGAGCAGGATTAAGATTAAGATCAAACCACTTAGCAAACTTTAAACTTTGAGAACTTATTTGGTCATCCATGGCACATTCTTTTTGTCAAAAGCTTTGATAGTCTGAAACACCAATGATCACTGGATTGAGACACAACAATTATAATAAACTACAAGCCCCAGTCCCTGATATTCTACTACATCCCCATCTACGATTACAGAGGAAAGAATACATGAAGAGTAGAACATTTTCTTTTAAAAAAGGACAAAATAAGCATCATCACTCTGAATGGAAAGATACCAGGAGTCAAAAAGCTTTCAAATCTCAGCATTTAAAGGAATAGTCTGCTCATTTTTAGATGATGTTCAGTCTTGTACTGTAGTTTTTAATAGTTAGTGTCTTAACATTAAAGCATGGAGTTGGTATAAAATGGGGTGGGGGGGCAGTTTTGTAGGCTCAGACTGTATCAGTTAACCAGGAGCTGAGTAAACCTTTGGACCGACTATGTTCTGATTAGGTGGCAAAATTCTCATGAATTTTTGAAGTACAGGTAATACAAAGTGAGAAAACAGCAACTGAATAAACAATGTTATGCAAAAGTGGAGAGATTTTATAATAGCTATTGAAGAGTTGTCACAGATTTTTAATTTTTGGGAACTACAATATATATAACAGCCTCTAGCCTAAGTATTTGACAGAACATCACTTTAGAAATGACCCAACTATCCCTTTAACTGCTTATTAGCATAGTTTTTATGACCCAAAGTTTTACAATCTTCTAATAACTGTCCCGTTAGAAAAAATAAACAGCATCAAAACACTCCTGAGGCCATTGTACATCGGCTTACTTGTACTTTTCACATCATGCGGATTAGAAGGGAGGCCCTGCTTTATGTTGAGTTAGCACTCTCGTCTACTCCTTCTGATCAACCTGCAGCCGTCCCTGAGTTCTCAGATTGATCATTCCTGAGATTAGCTGAACCATTAAAAAACTGCAAATAGTTATAAAAACTACAAAAACAATAATATATATAAAAATATGGTATGTGTTCCAAAGCAACCAAACTGAAATATATAAAACATAATAATGCACTTTACACATGATTGGTGCAGAGTGATGTTGCATTGGTTTTGGCATAGATTTGTATATTAATGGGCTTTTCTTCTAAAAAAGCTCATTCTGCACATTAAAAAAAAAAAACCTCACAGTTTATATCAGTCTTCATTAATCTGTACCTATACAGTATGTACTGCATATTCTTACTCTCAGGTTGCAATATATTACTGTTACATTGTAATTAGGCTGAATTAAATTAAGGAAAATGGCAGATATTTACCAAGTACATATGTACAGAGCAACAAGAGTACCTGATAGAAAAGTTACCCAGACTTTTTTCAAGTCATACAGTTTTTTAAAAGACCTGTTTCATTTTTTTAGTCTGATCAGCGCTTAAAACATTCATTGCTAAAAGGCTTCAGTAGGAGCACAGGGAGAAGCTGCAGCTCTCTTGGATGAAAATAAATAAGTAGAATCGATCTTTTTTTCTTTTCTTTAGTCATTAGAATAATTTTACATATATATTAATTGGGTGTTAAAGTCTCAATCAGCAACTCCTGTAAAACGGGAGTAAAATTTTGATTAGCTAGCTAGACCTACATGCTCCTTGCAGGCTGGCTGCTCCTAAACTATTAACCTACGAAGGGTTTTAAGACAGGTAATTTCTTAAATCTACCTAAAAACTGACTCTCGCTAAATACAAATGAAAACACCAGCCTTCCCACTGACAAAATGTCTGATTACGCTTCTTTTTTCTTCTTCTTCTTCTTCCAGGTACTGGGAGGAGAGCTAGCCAAAGATCCTAGTAACTCAGCCCAGGTCAATGTTTTATAATGTTGTTTGTGTATTTAATATTCAACAAATTAGGATTATTTTAAACAAGTTAAAAGTAGTCGTAAAGCAGCAGAATCTTTCAAAGTGGACCACTGATATAAACGTAAAGAGCAACTTTAAAATAATGCTATAAAGCAGCATTCTGCTGCCCTCTTTAGATTTGTCAGTGGCTCCCAAACATTTTTCTGCTGGCCCCAACCTTGGTTTATAAGAACACCCCCGCACCCCAACTTTGCTCAGTTTTTGTTGAGCAAAAATGACTTTTTAACACTCACTTCTTTTCAGTGATTGGCATCCTGTTTGTGGCTGCAGATCTTCTCAAACCTCATTTGAGAAACTGCCACTGAGTTAATGTTTAATGTCCAGCTTTGATCTGGATTTTGTCTTGATTGAGGCCACAGCAGAAAATCTATCTTGCATGCGGTAATCAGGATGTGGCAAAAAGAAGTACAGTAGTACGTTTTACCTACTCTTTCTCCACTCCAATCCAAAACGCAGCCAGTGTCTTTGACTTTAACTGCATATGTAGATCACAACTCCTCCGCAGTTGTGTGTGGCTCTTTACACTGTGCCGCTTGGTAGGCAACTTTATATGAGCTTAGTTGAGCATTTGTTCAGCAATAATGCCACTTTAGTATAGAGACCCTGTTGAGCACAGCAGTTTATGGGTTTTTGTCTGAAAAAGTCAACTGACTTGTCTTTGTGCTCCAGATGTTGTCTCCGAGTGGCGTCTTAGCTTATTAGACTTCAAACTGTCACAAGCTAGCACTTTAAGACAGGCAACACACTGCAGTTCCTCTTTATTACCCACCGTTGTGCGGGTGAAGCCAAAAACGAGACGTGCTTCATCATATATCTTCTACTCTTTGGCTCGGAGGGAAGTTGGTTTGGAAGCATATTTGCCAATGCTTCAGCTTCTGCTTTGTGTTTATGTGGGAGCCCTGTCAAAAATATGTCTAATATGCTAGCAGTGCCCAAACATTTATTTTTTTCCCACACTCATACTGCCCCACCTGCAGTGGCTCTGCACGGTCCCCTATAAGGGTTGCGCACCCTAACCTTGGCGTATCATAAATGACCTGCATGAAATGATGGTGACATCCACTCACTGTCCACTTCATTAGGCACACCTGTTCAATTGCTCTTTAACATTACAAATAGCTAATCAGCCAACCACATGACAGAACCTCACTGCGTGATGTTGTGGCGACGACTCGCTGAAGTTCAAAACAAGCATCAGATCGTGGGGTAATGGATTTTAGTTACTTGGATTGTGGCATAATTACTGGTGCCAGATAAGTGTAAGTATTTTAGAAACTGCTGATTTACTGGGATTTTCATGCACAACTACCGTATCTCCTGGGTTTACAGAAAAATGAGCTGGAAAAGAGAAAATATCCAGTGAGAGGCAGCTGTGTGGACAAACATGCCCAGTTGATGTCAGAGGAGAATGGGCAGACTGGTTCAAGATGTTGCAAAGGCATCCGTAGCTCAAATAGTCACTTGTATACAACCAAGATATGTTGAATACTATCTCTAAATGCACAACCATTGATTGAAACTTGAAGCAGACACACTGCAGCAGCCAAAGACCATCTGAGAGCCACTCCTGTTACCAAAAAACAAACAGGAGACTGCTTCTGCAGTTTGCTCAGAGTAGTCTGAATGAGACAAGCGATTAAAAAAAATATTCTGGTCTAATGAGTCTCATGAGTCCAATGAGATCATTGAAATTCAATGGCGTCCATAGTCACCAGATCTCAGTCCAACTGACATTCACTTGGATGTGGTGGAACTGAAGATTTGTATCAATCAGACGACAAATCTGCAGCAACTGTGTGATGCCATCATGGCAATGTGGACCAAAATCTCAGATGAATGTTTCCAACACCTCGTTGATGCGATGTCATGGGATTTAAGGCAGTTCTGAAAGCAAACAAGGATGTAACGGCAATCAGGTATGAGCAAGGTGTACCTGATAAAGTGGACAGTGAGTGCATTTCCTACACCGCCAACAGCTGTGAAACAGAAACAATGTTCTGCAACCAAGCACACAACGTGCTTATTTAGTCAAATTTTAGGTCAGATAAAACAAAGATGGTGAATATTTAGAAACTGTCTCTTTCTACATTTTAACTCTGACAAGCAAAGGATGTGTAACTTCTGCAAATTTGCAAAACAGACAGTCAGCTGAAAACTCAGCCACTGAAGAAAGTGACCAAGAGTCCAAGGTGGCAACATTGGTTTTATGCTCTTAACCTAATCTCAGATGAGACGTGCACTGTAAAAATATCTCCTGATCTTTGTTTTTTTTTTAAATGGCACAAACTCATTGTTCTAGTCTTCATTCTGATCCCAACAGGCTTTTGTAATTAAAGCCTGTACAGAGCAGCAAAGCAGGTCCGATTTTCAGCTGTTGAGCTATTCCTTAAACTGGTATATTACAGATCATATGAGTTGCATGTACGTACTGTAGTGCAAAAAAGGACGTGATTCAATCCCAACTAAAGTCGCCTGTTTTTTAAATCTACATTCCATTTACCGTCATCAGTTATGACGACGGCTTAGATCAAACATGCACCAGTGAGGTAGACCAGCCCAACCAGCAAAATGCTGAATGGGGAGAGAGAAAAAAAAAAAGAGAGAGAGAGAAAGAAATAACATATAAAACGACCAAAAACTGGAAACCGCTTTTGGTCCGACATTCATTTGGCCCCCAAAAAAGTAGATGGTCAACTGCAATATTGGCAAATAGTACATTGCCCACACCGATACCCTTGAACCCGTCACAAGTTCTTTGATGATCACCCCCACCCTCCTGTGAGATATGGAACTGAACATTCATTTCAGTAACTGCAACATCTTTGCCTCGTCAGCAATAAGGTGTAACAGTCAGGAAGGTGGTTAACTGGTAAGGCAGCAAAAGTGTAGCTCTACACTAAACCCGCTACTACGAAAAAGAGAAATAAAACCCACAAGAAAAATGCAGCACCTCTAAAGGGAGATCTTCAAATGCCTGTGAAGATCATTCGTTACGTGGTAAAGTTCTCTACAATCTCCAACACCTCTAACAGCAGTAATTCATACATTTAATAAGCTTCCTGAGTGCAATAATACAGCAGTATTCCTGAGTGTTACACCAAATGATAATAATCCCAAAAAAATAAAAATAAAAAAACATTCTTCATGAGTGTTTTTTTTCTACCTGAGGTAATTCCAAAAGCAGCTTCAATAGCCGGGGAGGGGGAGTGTGTCTCCCCACCTCAACCATTCAAGCAGTTTGATTGGCTTCTGTGCTTCGGTGTGACCTGACGTCCCGTTTAATCAGAGGTTTCAGGAGGTGGTGCCGACGGGCTGTGCTCCCCCTCGTCTGCTTTTAAAGGGGACGGTTTTCCCTGAGAAGCTGGTGAGGACTGTTGTGCTTTGACCGGGCAGCTGGCGACCATGTGGTCAATGCTCTGGCAGAAGTGGCATCTCTTGGGTTGGGGAGGTAACTTGCACTCTTTGGCATGGTGGTCCAGGCCTCCACAGTTGTAGCATCTACGGGAAATAAAAGATGTATCACTGCATCCGTAGAGCTGAAATAACCTTTGTTAGCAGGCCCATAAATCTTTAGAAGTACAGTTAAGGTTAAGCATCCCACAGGTGCTGTCTCTTTCATTAACATTTTTCTCATGTTCTGACAAATATCCTAAATAATTAAAAGAATAAATGGAACTTATCAAACTATAAATGTTACAATAAACAATCAGCTTTTTTATTTCAACACAAAGTACGAAAACTGCTCAGTGATAATATCTATACAATAGAAAAAAATATTTTAAATATAAGTAGTAGTGTAATAGTTGGTAAAGTATTGGTTATAGATGTTTGCCAATTGTCCAGGGTTTAAATGGTAAATGGAATGTACTTATATAGCGCCATTCTATCTTATCAAGATACTCAAAGCCCTTTACACTACAATCTGTGCCCTCATTTACCCATTCATACAGCACTCTACTAGATCTATACAAGAGAGGTGTCCAAAGTGGGGCCCACGGGCCAAATTTGGTCCACCAAGCCATTTGGGTTGGTCCACCAAGCAGTCCTCATTACTATATAAAACTTTCCTTTGAAGAATCAATGTGATTTCACTCAGTCAAACTATTGACTTTAATGTTAGATGGAAAAGTCGGCCCATTGACTACCGTATACATGGGACTGTTTATTTATGTTCATATTATTGTTGCTGTTAAGTTGTGTTGCTGTTGGACATGCAGTTTTTGACATTTTGCACTATATATTATTATAGTGAAATGCCAAATTTTCAATATTTGTTTTAATTTCTTATACTGTATACAACTTACGTATTTGTTATATTTTGGGTTCTGTAATATTCTTTATACAGAATGGAAGTTTAAATAACTGTATAGTAAATAAAGAGACTTTACTTAAAATTGTATTTGAATTGCATGCATTATATTATTGCATTTGGCCCAAGAGATCCGTTCTAACGGCTCGGCCGTATACCGATTCAGCTGTATACCGGATCCGCGGCCGTATAAGCGGATTTTCGGCCGTAAAACGAAACTAAACGGCGATCGGTAACGGCTTTTTAAACACATTTTTTCAATGTTTTTCAATGTAAAACAACTTAGAATGGCCGTATTGATGTTTTTAAATGTGTTTCCAAGCAGTTAG
>JARVGV010001153.1:10603066-10617462 GCA_031762435.1 Hypsolebias longignatus | reverse complement strand
AGTGTGGTTTTCGTCCTGGTCGTGGAACACTGGACCAGCTCTACACCCTCAGCAGGGTCCTGGAGGGTGCGTGGGAGGTTGCCCAACCAGTTTACATGTGCTTTGTGGACTTTCAGAAGGCATTCGACCGCGTCCCTCATGGGGGGCCTGTGGGGGGTACTCCGAGAGTATGAGGTACCAGGCGCTTTGATATGGACTGTTAGGTCCCTGTACGACTGGTGTCAGAGCTTGGTCCGCATTGCCGGCAGTAAGTCAGGCTCGTTTCTGGTGAGAGATGGACTCCGCCAAGGTTGCCCTTTGTCACTGATTCTGTTCATAACTGTTATGGACAGAATTTTTAGGCGCAGCCAAGGTGTTGAAGGGATCCGTTTTGTTGGCCCTAGAATCACTTCTCTGCTTTTTGCAGATGATGTGGTCCTATTGGCTTCACTAGGTCGTGATCCACAGCTTTCGCTTGAGCAGTTTGCAGCCGAGTCTGACGCGTCCGGGATGAGGATACATGCACGCGCCGAAAAATGGAGGTGTATGTACGTCGGTACATGCATGCGCATCCATCCGCAGACCTGCGGATGGATGCGTGTGCACGTACCAACGTAGCGAAAATATTTTAATAAAGCTGATTTGAACATTTTTAAAGATAATGTTCAGCTCAGACACACTCTTGCTATAATATCAACCAACAAATATATATTTTTTGGTGTTTATTTTGCTAAATTTTAAAGAGATGTACGGTTTCATTGCGCTGTGCACGCACGTTCCTCTCAAAGCAAAACTAATTAAATAAAGCTAATTTGAACACATACGTGCATTTATTAAGGAAAGTTTAAGCTCAGAGACCCTTTTACTAAGTTCAGCTTCCAAAACAATCACTTAGATCATCACTAAAATTGCTACATTCGTCTGATTCTACATGCTCCGCAATCATTTTCAATGCGCGTTGGAGCAGACGCCCAAGCTTACGTCACAGATGACATATGCAAAGTTTGTGGATTTCCAGTGATGACACACAGTGCCAAATGTAAAATGATTTTGAATGAAATTTTTATATATTTATAAGTTTGTTTGCAAAAACCAACATAGTTGAATGATATTTATGTTGTGCCACTTTCTGCAAAGTTCATAAACCATGTCACAGACGCTTCAAGTCCCAATTCATGTATTTGACTGTTTTTATTAACCAACCTAATACAGTACTGACTTTTAAGCATTAAAGCATAAACGCAAGGAATGAAGTTGTCAAATATATATTTTTTTAAATATAATCTTTAGGCACTTGGTTACAAGCGGTTTTTAACCAATTTACAAAAAAAGCCAGCAAAAACAAATTATACTTTGCAAAAATGTGATTCTAATAAGCTATAGGCCAAAATATTGTTCAGTAACTGAATTTGCTGAAAGACGTCTAATCTGAACATGTGGGGTGGAAGCCAAAACTGAACTTATTCAGAGAGCCCAAACTAATTTTAAAGACTATTAATTACATGAAAGTCTCTTAAAATCTGAAGCTTTAGCACAGTTCTGTGTATTAATGTAAAATTAACACTGATTTGATCCATTGATCATCAGGAACATTTGATCAAACGGGTGAAACATTTTCCTCCAATTTTAACTACTGCAGATAAAACGACTAAAGCCTGTATGACTAGCTCAATTTAGTTTTCTTGAATAACTTAGAAATAAAAATCTTTTGTATGATTTGCTGCTGGTTCAGACTTTTGACAATGTCCCAGCTGGAAATCTCAGCCCATGGAAATCCCATGCCTTTTTGTCTCCAAGTTCTGCTGCTGGAGATCAGTGAAAATAACGTTTGTCAGAAGATGGTCAAGGCAAGGAGGCTTACAGAGCAGTTCATGTAAGGCCGAGAGGCTTCAACACTTTAATCTACAGGAAATGATGCCTTTTGTCATTGCATTGTGTCCCATGTGAACCAATACTGTTAAATTATACTCTATGTTACATATCTTGTTAGAGTGCAAACCGTACAGAAGCCCAAGTGCTTAAAGAATACCAATACAGTTAAAGAAACTGCTCTACATAAATATGACAGAAGAATACAAGGACGAAGGGTACATTGGCTCCAAACTCTGTTAGTAAAGTCAAAATCCTATACAAAAATACAAATCCTGAAATCTACAAGTTTCTCAAAAATGTTACACTAAAATGCTGTATTTACAGTCTTTAGGACATCTTTTAAATGCTACTTTACAGCAGTTGTATACAAAGTCTGTGGTGTCTCGTCACCCAACAAGCTGTCAAATTACTTTCTTTACAAGATACTGTGCAAAAAATAGGGTAGAGTGCAGCAAAACGTAGGGCTACTGCAAGTGAGGGCCTTCTGTTAAATGAAGTAAAGGTCTGGGCAACAAACTAAGGGAAATGGGATCAGTTATGATTTGATGCATTCCTGAGAGGGTCACTACCCTGAAAAATCATGGGATGTTGACAGTAGCTGTTTACTGTTGGACCATTCTAGCAAACAGATCCTAGAAGATAAATGTGCTGTCTAAAGTACATATCTTTTTTTCCTCAAACTTACTTTCAGCAATACATGTTCAGAAAATCAGTAACTTTTTTTTTTTTTTTTTTTTACAAAAAACAAACAAAAAAAAAAAAAAAAAATACAAAATATAAGATTGGAATAAATTATTTTCTGATAACTGGAAGATAAATGTATTTGTATATTGTTAAAAATCAAATATTTAAATAATTTAACATATACAAATTTAAGTTAGTTTAAATTAGAAGAAACTTATTGACATAATGCCACTCAAAGAGAAACGCACATTTGATCACTGGTTCTTTTCTCCATTAGTAAATGTAAAAAAAAAATAAAAAAAAAAATCTCATTTTTTGACTATTAGTCTTCCAAGAAAAAAAAAAACACTTCGAACTATATAACAGCCAAATGAGGGGTTGTGTGGCCAACCACTTTAAATTCCTGCTGGCAGCAATAATTAATTGACAATTGTAGCAACATACAGTGCATTCTAGTCAGCTGCAAGCCAGCTTTAAGTATTTCTTAGGACCTGTGGTACAGTACAAGGATATAGAGACAAGGTTTTGTTTTTCTAAACCCCTATAGACAGGAAACCTTAAACATCAGTGCTTGGACAACACACTCATTCAGTAATTGAGAGTGGATGTTAACAGAATTAATATTTACAGATCATGTTTTCCACATAGAATCTACTGCTGTTTCACAGCAATAAAGCTGCTAAATCTCAAGCCAGCTAGTCTGGTTAAAAAATAAAATAAAATAAAAAAAAACAGCTACAGCAATGAGACTCAAATATTTAGTTTGTACCCATTTGTATATTACTGTATATAAATTTATAGATGTAAGGAACATGAGACACAAAGCAGATTGCACTGCAAGAACAGAGGGGTGCGTGCACATTACACAGGGTGAAAATAAGGCATTACTTTGTTGAGTGATGCACAGTGTGAACTGATTGGATAAACACGTTGCACCAGACTCAAAGTAACAGATTTAAGAACTCCCATCAGTGGTCATGTTGAAGTCGTCTGCAACCAGCAGAAGAGCCTCGATGTTAGCAGCTGTTTCGGGGCTCTGCATGGAGAGGAAGTCTGACACGTCCATACTGGCTAACCCATCAGGTGGAGGTGGGTTGGTGGCAGTGTTGTTCACTATAGTGGAGAAAGGCAGAGCTGTGGTGGAGCAAGAAGAAGAGTGGGACTCTGGCCTTACCTCACCCACCTTGGAGGAAGACTTGGGGAGGCAGCAAGAGGAAGGTGAAGTAGCTGAATGGTGGGGAAGTTCAGACGAGAGTGCAGGAGGGGGGTCTGAAGTCTGCTGCTGTGTTGGAGGTGAAATGATGGAGGACGCGCTCTTTGTTTTCTTGTCTTTAGCAGAGTCCCTGCAGGCACACTGGCACTGGCAGGATTCTTCCTGCTTGATGATGATGACTGGCAGGCTAAGGCCGATCTGTTGGACCGAGTTTCCTGAAACAGAAACAACGTGGACTTAGGCTTTTGACGCAAACATGTTTCTATTACTTCTAAAACACTTCTCTATTTCTGACCGTGACGCCTAATTCCACTTGTGCAGGATATTGACATGTTCTGTGAGTATGTTAGATTGCTAGAAAACAGCTCTTGAACTTTTTCCCAAAATAAACTGATAACCTTTTTAATTGCCCTAAATGCTATTTCATTTTTCATTATGGCTCAGCTTCAGGTTAATCACAGTCATGGCAACATCTACTGCATTTCTTAAAATGACTTGCAATATTTTCAGTCATTGCTCTTTAGCTCTTGTATAATTTTTAAGTATCACGATAAAGCACAGTGACTGCAATTTAGAGGTGCAAAGAAACTATTCAAGCCAACCGCCCTCTCCTGACCAAACCAAAAAAGGTGACTACAGCACAAGGCTTACCAGCATTTCCTCCCACTGGTATGGCTGTAGTGAAAAAAACCTTTTCCACTTTTGGAGCTCCTTGATGTGTCTGTGAACAAATATTAAAAACATTTTGTAAATGGGGACAGCTGAGGGCTGTCTGATTTTATGTTGTATTAAAAACTGTAGTTATGGCATGTATTATTTTAAAGTACATTAAACTACCGTAGTAACATTATCTGCATGCTACTTATAAATTAAAACCTATGCTGACAAAATCATTAAAGCTTAAAATTTCATAAATGTTTCACATGAAAATTAAGCTGCACAGAAAAATTATTAACTACATATTAAATAAAAAAAGAATTGGCAAATAAGTCACTGTTTCTTTGCATAAACTGAGTATGAGCATGATAAGATACTCTAAGATACTACTTGGATACTAGAAGATATATGCTAAGTGTTTGGCGTATATCTTATCTTAGCGTGTTGTTTAGTGTATATCTTAGATCCTTTTATAGTTTATTTCTATACTTTATACTTTTGTTGTTTTTTTGGGTGTAACCCTGAGTACACAATTTTGTTCCACCTCATGTACCACGTGATGCGAATGACAAAGAAACTTGAACTACTCACCGCTTGCTCTGGGTTTTGCTGGTTGTTTGCAGCACTGCTAAGGATCCACTGAAGGTTCTGGTCAGACATGACAAGGCTGGGCTGCAAAACATTTGGGGTAGATGCTATGGTGATGGTGGCAGGAGCAGTAGCCAGACCAGGGCCAGTGTTAGTGACAGGGTTGTTAGCCAAAGGCACAGGTTGTGCCACAGCTGCTAGACCATCTGCTGCTGCAGTTGTGACAGCTGCAGCAGCAGCAGGACCTGAAGCTGTGGTTGTCAGTGCAGGAGCCGCTGGAGGATGAACAGAGATGGGTGGCGGTAGCGGAGTCGTCTGAGCTGCACTCTCTGACTGCAGGAATGTGGGTGATAGTGCCACATAGTGCTGGGGGGTGACACGGTTTGGTGCTTGGACAGCAGCCTGAGGCACATCTGAGATCTGCTGAGGCCCACTTAGCTGCATGAAAGAGGGAGTCTGTGTGGAGCTGACAGTAACGGTGACAGGAGCAGGAGTGGAAACATGTGAGGAAGAGTTCTCATTGTGATGGGACGAAGCCTCCATGACAGCAGCATTGTGGGAAGATGAGGAGGTAGGGTTGACAGAAAAAGAGATGGTAGGCGAGGCATCAGTCACTCCTGGTTGGGTGGAGGTTTCTAGGCAGGTTTCAGAAAGGCTCTCTGAGGACAAAAATCAAAGCTCCGTCAGGGGAGAAAAAAATAGTACAACCAAATCAGACAGGTTTTAAAAGAGATCTTCTTACTGTTAGGATGGACATCATCTTGGCTGATGCTATTTTCAGGACTCTGGAACATGAGTTCAAAGATTTTCACAGGGGTCACATTGTTGAGGTCCAGGTTTTGAGTCTGTAATATGGCCAAATTTAAGAAAAATATTTACAATAGAAACCATTCTTAAAGTATTAACATTCTTCTTGCTTTTATTTCAATTTTTATTATATAGAAAATATAATCATAAAATAAAAAAAAAAAAAAAATCAGTTTCTATGACACAGATATAAAAAGCTCCACATCTTCAATCCAGCTTGTGGTAAAAACGTTGAGCAGCAGCCAGACTTACATTGATGATGTTCTCTCGTAGCTCCGAGTCTGTCGAGATGAGACTCAAGTCACTGAGGCACAGCGAATGATTTGCATCCTACAGAGAAGACGATAATAGGACACAATTAAAGCTCACCAGTGCATTCTGATTAGGAGGTGAGACATCAAAAGAAGATCAAACTGAAAGTGGGAAAAGATGGGATGCATAGAACAAAAGTAAAATCTAAGTTTTACAAAACTTCACCCATCAGAAAAGAGCAGAAGCTCTATCTGTGATAAAATATAATTACTGTACAAAAGGGCTATAAACTCCTAGTAGGTAATATTTTAACAATAGTAAAACTTGGGTCATCAAGATGAATTTGTTAGTGAGTTTGATTTATATGTTGGCCACTGAAGCATTTTACCGCTGCTCCTTACCAAAGCCTGAATAATGACTTCTTTGTAGTTTGAACCTCTAAGATTTGCCTCAAATAAAAAACACTTCCTATGAGACTTATTTTTACTGACCAGAACCAGGTCTGAAAGTTTGGTGCACACCATCTTTTTAAGAATAAAACTAAATTGTTTTAAGTGACTGAGACGAGCATTATATGTGACAGTAAACGGCTTCAAATTATTTGAATTAACATGTCCTGATAACTTTATTTTTTAAAAATAAGAAAAAGTTAAGAGACAAACTTTTTGTCCAAAACAATGACTTCTTTATCACAACTAAAACAATTATCAGGTTCTGGCAACAACTACCGGTAGCTAAAATACATTCCTTCAGCTTGATTTGTTCGCCAAACATAAATCAGTTTTTCTCCATAAAAACCTACAGTTTAATTAATTCAGCCCACATTGCTCCTGAATACAGCTTATTTAGAGTCACATCTTTTTAACTGTGAATGGTAATGAAGGACACACTGTCATGCTGCAGCGAAGACGGCAAAACAACAACGTGAACAAATGTGCCACATTCTTAGTGTGACTCACCTCAGAGTGCGGATGGGTGAGGGTGACTGTGAAGGCCTGTTCTTTGCCGTGACCTCGGATGTGACTCTTCAAACTGTACTGGCTGCTGAAAGTCTTCTCACAGCCATCACTCGGACAGTTAAATGGCTTCTCCCCTAAAATAAAACAAAAAAGCGACAAAAGGAAATAGAATAAAACTCAAATGTGAGAAGAATATTTACTCATCACTTCTTTCGTTACTTTCACAAACACATGGAACATTTTATTCTTTTAAAAAATGACCTAAAGCCTGCAAACATTTGTGACTACACATTCTTATTTTATACACTAAAACAGTCAGATTGATCGTTACAATAAAATGGAAAAACTTCTTTTGGCTTCTGCCAGTCACAAAATATTCAATAGATGTTGTTTTTAATCTCACAATAAACTGAATTATCAATTACGCAGTAAAAATAAAGAAAAGCCACAGCTTCTTTCTATTATTCTTAATTTATTGGGATCAATATTTTAATGTTATACTGTACTTAATCTGAATAAAAAATTAAAAAAAAAAACAATAGAAAAACGTGAGTGTGAGGGTTACAGTTCAGTATTTGGAACTCTGTAAAGAACATCTGCCCAATTTAGGCAAGCAACTGGGTAACTAAAGCAACAGTGAGGTTAGATTTTAAAAAAGGCCCAAACGACATACCTGTGTGTGTTCGTACGTGTGTTTTTAGATGATGACTAGCTGCAAAGGCTTTCCCACATCCATCGTGATCACAACTGAAAGTAAAAAAATATAAATACAAAAAGAGGTAAACTTGCTTACAAATAACTTCAGACTAGAAAGAGAGGAACTGTCAAGACAGTGATTTGGATAATTCATCTAAAGAAGAGCTAAGCTAACGATGTGTTAACATAAAAAAACATTACTGGACCTCCAAACTGACTGCATACACTGACTAATACTCGCACAGACTATTTCTACTGCCCGTGAGAATCTATTAGTGTTCTTGTTCCTTCAGCTTTAGGCAGAAGTGCATTAAAGTTGTTGTCATAATGGAAATGCTCACCGAAATGGCTTCTCCCCAGTGTGTGTGCGAATGTGCTTCCTCAGGTCGCTGAGTGTGGTAAAGTACTTTGTGCATCCCTCTGATTCACAGTTGAATGTCTTTCCTGTGTGAAGTCTCTGGTGTGCTTTTAACCTGCAAAAACAATAAAGTGAGTTTCATTCCACCATTTTCACACTTCAAGAGGAAAACAAACAAACCACAAGTATTTATTTATATATTTATTTTAATTCTCACTGGTCTTTTAAAATATAAAGAACACCAAAAATTAAAGAAATGAAAACAGCTCTTTCAAAATATAGAACTGACAGGAATAACAACTGGGTAAGGTCCACAGAGACTGTTAGCATTAACAGTCTGACAGTATCTGGATGGCAAAAGGACAAAAAGAGGAAAGTAATATAATTAAAAAGACAATTCATTCATGTGTGGCAGTAAATGGCTGCCTGGAGTAACAGCCTCTGACACAGAAGTGATTCTGATGGCACAGCACCATCAAGCTTTAGACATGTTGACATGGAAACTGAGCTGATACAAGCCAGAAAACCGACGTGGTCCAAAATCTAAATGGCCAACATGTCTTTGGTAAATTGCTCTGGCATTTTTTCAGTTACAAAGCTCCATTACGATGTCGGACTTTGTCTTAATCGTGGCATTTACCTTCCGACATTTACATTATTTCACTTCCAATTTTCATTCAAAGTAAAAGAGTTGAATAATAATAATAATAGTAATAATAATAATAATAGTAATAATAATAATAAAAACAAGCACTTAAAGATGAAAGCATACAGGATACAATACTCTGAGATTTATTTGATTTTTATTTTAGCATTTTCTTGTAAAATATTGTTTCTGCTATTTCACTTGATTATTAAAAAACAACACCCTTCCCATTATTTTGAATGATGATGGAAACAGACTAATTTACTAGAAAAATACAACAAAAGACCGTTAAACATTTTCACTTCACATTTACCTCTGATAAAATGTCTTAAAGTCAGTGACAAAGTATTTGAGAAGTACAAGCTAATTTTTCTAGATGTTTTTTTTTTTTTTTCCAAAACCTGAAGTATAAACAGTAGTTTCAAATGAGGATACATATGTTTAAGACAAAGTTTTAAAATAAATAATTTAAAATTATAACAGAGCCAATAAAATGATGGGTGCAGCTCCCTAAACCTGCAGCTTCTCTTTTACACCTTGCATAGTCATGGACTTTAACACAACCTCATTTTCACTTCAAAACTTCAGGAATCACAAAAAACTTGTCTGCTTAAGCTGCGAGTCGTAGATACAACTAGAAAAAACTGAATAAGACTGCAGATCTAGACAGTCAAAGTCTTTGGGTCCAGAAATCTTGCACAATTCAGCACATCTTTAGTTTGAACTCCCGTCTATTCAGTCTTACAAACAACTTAAATATTTGCTCTGACATTTTGCATCATGGAAGTCCTACAGAGACTATTAGCCCACCTAAGGAAGAATTGTTAAGATCCACTGCAGTTTGCTTTTTGCCCTCAGGTCTGAGTTAATGAGACCATCATCCACCTTCATCTGAAAGCCCACTCTGAAGAGGGCACAGCGGGCAACATGTTCTTTGATTTCTTCTGAGTTAATTATACAACCCAGACTGCACTGCCAAGTGAAACGTAAAAAAAGGCAGATACCTCCATTCCCACTTGATTATTGCCTATCAGACAGACAAACTAGTTTCTGAGGCAGAAGGATTGTGTGTCTAGAGGAAGGTCAGCATCACAGTGTGCACTCTATTTCTACTTACTATGTACGCCCCAGACTATCACTACAAGTCTTTTCACCTACAACAAAGATTCAGAGGATTCTGTAGTTGGGGGGCAGTTTTAGTGGACAGTAGGCTTAAGAGGACAATGGTGAAAAACAAGACAGACTAAAAACTGGAAATGCAACACAGAAATTATTTACAAGAAGTCACAGAGTAGACTCAGCAACGCCACGCGCCACCTGCACAACAAATTAATGAACCACCAGAGTAGTTTAAGTATAAAACTTATCAAACTCCAGTACAATAATGACTGATATACAAATGATTTCTACATTAGGTTTACCTAAACTTAATATTCAGTTCAGTATAAATTCTGTGAAAATAAACGTGTATAGATTTTGTGCATTTTTGCACCCATTTGTGGATGACACAGCCGACATCACAATGTACATTAGACAAACATATAAACATTAAAGCCTGGAAAAACACATCATAGCATGTATGCACAGTACACACAATCTAAAAATACATTTAAATTGAATTTATTTGTTTTGTAATATCAATATGTTTACATAAGAGGAACATGTCTCTGAAGTGGAAATGTAGTATATGACATCACGTGCCACTCACATTTTTGGAACACAGACCAAAGCACTGATTTTATATTATCACCCACTCCAGTAATCTATCATTGTGCAACTAATTTTTGGCCTTTAAATTTTGATGCTGCATGACCAAGTTTGACTAAGAAAACCATGGCTACATCTGCACTCTCAGAACAGTTTATATAAAGCTGTGCCACCAACAGTATGAAGAGAAACCAAACAAAACTTAATAAATATATGTGATGGCTCACCTGTACAGTGTGTTAAAGGCCTTTTCACAGCCTTGTACGTCACACTCAAAAGGCTTCTCCTTGGTGTGAACACGGACGTGGATTTTGAGACTGTAAGAAGTGAGAAAGGCCTTTCCACAACCTTGCTGATTACACACAAATGTGTACTCGCCCCGATGTGTCTTCTGGTGTGTACGGAGATTTCCTGCTGTGCTATAGGTCCTTGTGCAGCCTTCAAATGTGCACTGATAGCGCTTTACCTAAAGAGAAACAACAAAAAGATGGAATAAAACCAAAAACAGTTTGTTGATTGAGCTGAGAGATGATCTGCCCTGATATTTGGTGACAAAATGCGTCAGGTTGACCTTTCAGATGGGACTTGCTCTCAGTGACTCAACCATGTCAGTATTCAAAGTTGTTGAGCATAAACAACAGCAAGGATGACTAACTTCCCAAGAAATACATCCTATTCGATTCTGTTTCACAGCACCAATGTCCACTGCAGTGTGGCAGTCTCCCTGCTCGCCTCTCTCACACACACACCCCAGGGCAATGTGAATAAAAGCAGCCTTTTCACTTCTTAGAAAAACGCTATCATGCAATGAACACAAAGCCATGAGGGGGAAGTCTGTGGATGGTGTTCTTGACAATAGATGGAGTTGACATAACTGTACCTCACTAACATTGTTCTTAATCCTGTCTGAAGAGTTAAAACATGGCAACACTGAAGCAAAACAAAAGGCATTACTAAACATTTAATGGATCAGTGAAAATCCTAAAATGCTAATGCTTTCTGACATAGTCCTTCCACATATACAGTCAACGTCAATTTATTTATATAGCACATAAAAACAACAGAAGCTGACCAAAGTGCTTTACAGTTAAGAGATTAAAAAAAGAGTAAAATGCATCTAGTGCCACTCAAACATAATAAAATTAACAATAATATAACACAACAACAATAAAATCTGCTCAAAATTTGTTCTCTCACACAGCGTGGATCAAATGCCAAGGAATACAGATGAGTCTTGAGCAAAGATTTAAAAGTCTCAACAGTCTGAGCGGTCTTTAAATTCTCAGGTAAACTGTTCCACAGCTTTGGAGCAGCAACCGCAAAAGCCTGATCACCTCTGGATTTCATTCTGGATCTGGGGACATCTAAGAGGAACTGGTTGATAGACCAGTCCTTTAGAATGTGGTTAAAATTAATTTTGAATAACCAAAATTATTCACTGCTTGCATTTTCTGCACATTCACATATTGCATGAGGAAACCTGGAGAGGCAGAAAAGTATGTTAGACTGGTACAGGACATTATGAGGACAGCAGGACAGTGATGAGATGTGCTGTAGGAGTGACAGATAGCTTCAAGGCGGAGGTGGGAGTGCATCAAGGATCGGCTCTGAGCCCCTTCTTGTTTGCTCTGGTGATGGACTGACTAACAGGTGAGGTCAGGCAGGAATCCCCATGGACTATGATGTTTGCAGATGACATCGTGAGCTGTGGTGGGAACAGGTGGAAGATAACTTGGAGAGGTGGAGTTATGCACTTGAAAGAAGAGGAATGAAAGTCAGCCATATTGACTTTGTATCACCTGGGAAACTTAAACTTAGACACTTGTGAGTTTGATCACTTGTTATCTTCCATCACAAATCAGAGACCTTTACAACAAACCAGGATTTGGGGCTTAGCATGCTAACTACAGGTTTAACCCCGGATTTATTTTTGTCTTGAAGGCAGATGAGTTCAAACCTGGTTGCAACATTATGTAATTTATGTGAGTTACAGACACTTTATAAACTTCAACTTTCCTCTGTAGGGGAAATATTGAACGAGTACTTTTTTCAATGCTTCTAATGTTGGATGGATGGATGGAAGATGAATGATAGATTGTGGTTATTTTTTTTTAATCACTGAATATGCATCAGCTTTTTTCAGATGTTTGTAGTTGCAAATTGATAGAATAACTTGCATGTTTAATTTAAGTTGTGGTTATTTATTCTTGCAATAAATGTATTGCTTTAATTTAATTGCTGACTTGTTCCATTGCTAAAAGCTTTTGTGAACGTTCTTACATCTTTAATCTGAAAACTTTTAGTTGACAGAGTTAACCAGGTTTGTTACACTACTGGTACTTAATGTAATCTTAATTTTTAGTGTTGAAGCTGTGGATAAGAACATGGGTATTATGGGTGTAATCGATGTGCTTTACCATACGTAAACCAAATTTTATTGGAGAAACAGAGCTGTACCACACAGTTAAAATTATATTATCATCAGAACATTTTCTCTTTACTTGTTGACAACTAGAGCAAAGGTATTTTGCTGTTGAGGTTTAGTTAATTGTAGAAATCCTATACATATTTACCACACTATATAAGTGAAACATAAGCAAAACGGATCAAAAGAACAAGTAAAAAATAATTTACACTTTCTCCTTTTCATAAGCAAAGCCAGTGGCAATCAGCTTAATCTGTTCCTGAAATATGAGTCCCGTAACATTTTCTTCTGTTCATCTGTTTCTGTGACACTTGACCTCTGCTGCCCTTTTTTAATCCTCATTCTAGTTTATATGCCATGAAAAATCAGTTGACTACCTTCAGCATTCCAGTCTGTCTGCGTTATGCTCATTGTGATAAAGTAAAAGAGGGGATTGCTTAATATTATCATTTTCCAGCCTGAAAACTTATTAAAATAATCTATTACACCTGTTCCATCATACTGCCCTTTTTCAGATCAGGTTAAATACACGTTACACGCAAAGCTAGAGTACAAGTTTATTTTAGCTGATTAGATCATTTAAATGCAAAATCATTAAATTTAACATTTTGTTTTTGCATGAAAATTAGATTGTTTCTCCAAGTTTAATATTTAGTGCTTAAAAATATTGCCACCCTAAACATATTCATTTCATACAGCAAAAAACAAGTCTTGGTTTTGCTCTTTGCCTTTTATGTGTGTTTTGAATTTACCTCAGCACTGGTAGTCTATAATCAAATCAAGTTTTTTGAGTCCAACTACAGCTGCTCTTTGAAACTTACCAGCTCTCTTGTCAAAGGTCTTTTACAAAAACTGGAACATGACATCTATAGTTCCAGCACACCTTTTGTTGCCTTCCAAAAGCGTTCGTCCCCTCCCCTCGTGCTGTGCTCCTTAAGGGGACTGGAGTAGATAATAGGACATTTCTTCACTGTTTCGCTGCCTCAGTATTTCAGATGTTCTCGTTGTGTAAGACCCTGACATATAACACACTGGCAGCCCCAGGGTTTGAGTAAAAGCTGCATTTGTTGCCCTAATAGGTTTACATTTGAGCTCTCCTTCCCCCCCTCTTTGACTTTCGGAATAACTTACAAGGACAGAATCTGGGATGTTGACAGGAATTTTAACTTTTTGTTCGCAGTATCATTGTCCGGTAGTGCTGCGATTTAAATGCCAGGGCTGGAAGACTCTGTGTTAAGGCCCCTATTCATGTCGCTCTCGTTCCCGTGGGTCTTTGATTCCTTCTAAAAGACACAGGGCAGGAGGGTTAGGGACCCTTTTGCTATTGTGGAAGACTTGAATGCGAGTTCAACTTAGTTGAAAGCTCTATCATTCGAGGATTTCCTTGGATCCATTAATGGTTAATTATTGATAAGTAAGAATGTAAGACTAGAACATTGTTCAATGATCGGCAGGTGCAACCACTGCATAAAGCTTATTTGTAACTGGGTCCTGGACTTCTTAACAAACAGACCACAGTCAGTGAGGATCCACAACTTCTCCTCCTCCACCAT
>JARVGV010001153.1:10575888-10593097 GCA_031762435.1 Hypsolebias longignatus | reverse complement strand
GCTAAATCTTTGTCCACAAAGATCACAAGAAAACGGTTTGTCTCCTGTGTGGATTTTTGTGTGGTTGTTTAAGGCTGCCTTATCACAAAAATTTTGTCCACAAAAATCACAGAGAAAAGGTTTTTCTCCAGTGTGAATTCTCATGTGTCTCTGTAGAGATGAATTCTGGTTAAATTTATGTCCACAAAGATCACAAGTAAACTGTTTGTCTCCAGTGTGTATTCTTATGTGAGAGCTTAAGTTACCCCTAAAGCGAAATCGTTGTCCACAAACCTCACAAGGATAGGGTTTTTCTCCTGTGTGGACTCTTATGTGTTTGTTTAGATCACCTTTGCTTGTAAATCTTTTATTACAGTCATCACATTTAAATGGTTTTGGTTCTGCCTGGACTTTCCTGTGTGACTCTACAGTTTTCTTCACTCCAACACTTATCTTTTTAACCAAACAGCTTGAAGACTTTACCCCTGGATGACATGTCATGTGTCTTTGAAGAGACCGGTTGTTGACATACTGCTTACCACACTGAGAGCAGCTTAAAGATTTGTTGACAGTGTTTACACCTGACTCAGGAGACCCACTTTCCTCCCACTCTTTGTTACAGTCTTTAGTTTTAATACCAGAGTCTGACAAGTCCTTCATCTGAGAGTCAGGATAGTTCACATCCTCATCATTTTCACAATACTCACTGAGTTCAGTCTCTGAAGAACTGAAATCATCTAAGTGAGTATTTAAATCTGAGTTTCTGGTAGTTTCTGATCCTTTAAAGTCCTCTCCATCAGCTGCTGCTTCCATCTGATCAGCTGAGCTGCTGGTTGGAAGATCTCTGTCCTCCACTTGGTGCTGACAAAGTTGTGAGAACTGAGGCTTCTCATCATCATCTTCATTTTTCAAATGAACTAAAGTGACTGAAAACCTGGTGACTTCAGTTTCCTCCTTCACATCGAGTTGGTCTCTCTCCAGACTGGACCAAGGTTCCTCCTCTTCCTCTTTTATGTTGAGGGGCTCAGAGTCCTGCTGGTCCACACCAGGCCTCCGTTCTTCAGGAGTTGCTTCTTTAATCTGCATCATTTGTTGAACATGGGCAGGGACCACTGAAAAACATGTACATTAAGGACAAGGTTACCTTTAAATCCACAAACATCACTTGTGTTGTTGCAATGAGTAAACTGGCTTCACAGATGCACTGCTTGTGGAGATATTATTCAGGGCTCACTGGTAATGTTCATGTAATGTAGAAGCTAATTTAGTATTTAATATAACTCAGTTTAGGGCAGCACGGTGGCACAACTGGTATAGCTGCTGCCTCTCAGAGAGAAGGTTGCTGGTTCAAATAAATAACTCCAAAGTATATCTTGGTTGCAAGTGTCAAGCTGTGAAATCCTTTGTTTTCTACAGCTGATAGCAGTTGGTCATTAATTATGATGAAGTTTATTTAGCAACTTTTCGGTACATATTTAAGCTCCGGGGCTTCAGCGGGGTGTTATTGTCATTCAGTCTGGAGAAGGCAGTCTGATTTTGGCCAGCCGCTCTCAGTCTGCCCCTCCTCCAAGATGGGCAGACTGAGCGCGGCTGACCAAAATCAAACTGCCTTCTCCAGACTGAATGACAATAACACACCATTGAAGCCCCGCAACACGAATGTCCAACGTTAAAACTAAAACTTTACCGCGGTTTAATGTGGTGCTATGGTTCTGCAGACATTGCACACGTTACGGTCTTGCTTTGTGGCGTTTCTAGTGTAAAATACTTCCACAAGCGGACATGTTTAGAAGAAAAGTTGGTTAGTTGTTAGCCACAATGCTACTGCATGTTTTAGCTGGCTGCAAACTATGAAATGGATTTCCTGAATGTGAGGCGGGCCTTATTACTCTGGGTTCACGAGACATGCCTTCGTTCAGGAAATCCATTCCATAATTTGAAGCCAACATGCAGAGCAGTCGGCAGGAAATCACATGAGGAAAAGTTTCATCAGACACAGACATGCATCATGGATCGGAAATCTCTGAAGGTTGGATGGAAAAAAATCTGGTACATAAATTGCTGGTATCAGATCGGCCACATCCCTAATAATCATCAACATTAATAGAAATAAACGTTTGAAATATATCAGTGTGTAATGAATGAATATACAAGTTTCACTGTTTTGAATGGAATTACTGAAATAAATCAACTTTTCTTCTAATTTTATGACCAGCACCTGTATAAGTGAGTAACTAAAATGATAAAACAAGATCTATTATTCCTACAAACCAGAAATCATTCTAAACATTAAAGAAACACTATTGTTGTCAAATATGTGAGCGTTGGTCAGGTGGCATTGGTTATTGCGACACGCAGCAGTAGGGCGTAGTAGAACAGGCTGCTTGATATTACCTTATTCCACCTTTACACTTTTCAATAATTATAACAGACTCGTTCGAGCCTCAAGAATAATTATTGATTCAAAACGGGTTCACTTCTTTTTAGGTTAAAACAAACTTTTATGTGTGACCAAAATGATGGGAAATTGACACGTTAATTGTGTTTGACCTTCAAATAAGTTTGGTCATTTATTTAACAAATCAACATATACTTACACATGATTGGCAGTGATTATTTTTTCAGCATGAAAATCGGACATCTTAAAAAGACAACAGATTACGTTACGAGATGGAGAGTAACTTACCGGTATCTGAAGGCACATTACTTAGTTACTGGCTTAGAGGTTTAAAGAAAAAGCTTTAAGAAAAGAAGATAAGAGTAGCTAAAGAGGAAGTGAGGATGATAATTATCTTGAAGTGTTTCAACCAGAAATTAGGCACGCTCTTCGGGGCCGGTCTTTGCTGGACTTCCGTCCGCTCATGAACATCGACTTTTTACTTTTGTGAAGAATCTTTGTCCCGACTCAGGTAACATCGGCATAGCCTTAACGTGCACGGACCATCCGTCCAGCTACGTTTTCCTGAGGCATTCAGCTCGTCCATTTTTTCCCACGGCTCGCATGAGGTCTGCATCAACCTAACCGAAGTAGCTGGGTTTTTCAAGATAAAAGATTCTTGGAGCATTGACGCTCAGTCGGATTTTCAACGGCGTGTTGAAAGTTCACACTGCGAACGAGGCCGTTAGCTCATGGCTCATTTTTCACAGCTCTTTGAAGAGATCAGCTCCATTAAGTGACTTCAATGGTGGTCTCAAGACTGAAGAGAAGGAGGAAGTGGAAACTTTTAAAGGGAGTTTGACATCAGCGACATTTGCTTTGTTGATTCGTCAGACGACCAGAAAGTAGGAAGGAATTAGCTGATATCAGAAAGTTTATTGACAGCTCCAGCAGGTGGAAAGAGTGAAAAAAGTTGTTTTCACAGTTAGAGGAAATTGTTTTGAGAAGAGAAGAAGCCAGTTATGTCCATAACGGAACTACTGACTCAAAACACTTTAAAACAACATCTGAAAGAACATGTGGCCTTGTTCTTGACTTTTAACACACTCTGTTCTGGAGAAATGAAGCTACCTCTTCAGTGTACAGCATTAATCTGCATGTAGAAATTCAGAAAATCATTAATAACACTGTTATACAGCTCATTGTCAGTTAATTGACAATTAGCTGTATAAACAGGTGAACCTAAATTTTGGTTGTGTTTACTGACCTCCAACTAATTTAATGTGGTTATTGTGAATGAGTTGAATAATGTTTGACTAATCTGACTGTTTTCTTTTACTTAATGTGCCTTATAATCCGGCGTGCCTCCGAGAAATATGGTAAAAAAAAAAAAAAAATTTAACACAATTGCCTTAGAAAATAAAATGGTATTTTTTTTAAATGACAGATTTAGGTTCTGTTTTTTGCATTAATGATTCAATGCAGTAAAATAAATAAATTTAAAAGGTGACTGCGTTGTACTACTGGGTTTCTTTATGTACTCGTAACAAATGCTGGATGTACATCTGAAGAAGGTGGCCTTTAATAACTATGGCCTTCTGAGGCATTTGTTGAATGGCCATTGCATAAGAGTTATGGACAATGGTAAGATTTTTTTTTCTTCTCAATAATCAGATTTGAGGAACCACTTGTGTCACCGCGGCCATTAAGGTCTAGCTCAGCCACTTGGTGGAAGCTACGGTGAATGATCTTAAGATGTGTGCACTATTGTGAATTTGCAGGCGTGTCTTTCTGTTCTCCTCACTGTGAACCCATGGGGTATGAATATGTTAACTGATATGCATTTGCTATGTTTATGTGCACACAAACAATTTGGATGTTTTGAGTGTGTATGCATGTGTTCAGTTGGCAGAGTGGTGCAGGTTAAGCTGGTGCTAAGGCTCCTGTAATGAGTAAGCGTTGGGTGGTCACTGCTAAGATAAATGGTGGGGGCCTGCCAGTAGTGCAGCAGTCAGCAGGATGCACCAGGGCTGCAGGCTTGTTTGTGCCAAATGGAGCTCACAAAATATCAAAGGCCAGCCATCCAGAAGATGCAAGCATCTGACAAATTTTAAATTAGCCAGAAAAAGAAGAAGAGGGGGTTCAAGTGTAAGGGAGGGGGTGACTGGCTTCCAGGGGACAGAAGTAGGAAGGAAAGAACTGGGATGTATGGAAAGAAGGTTTAAGCTGAGAATGTTGACCCTCCTGCTGCCCTTGGGTCACAACAAGCCATACTGAGGCCTCATGGGTAATTTTAAGGTTTAAGAAAAGAGTAAGAAAGATGAATGGATATCCAGGACGAGAAAATCTAAAGAGACGATGTCATAAAATAAAGCAACTTTTCATTTACTTCTTTAATAATAATAATAATACATTTTATTTGTAGGCGCCTTTCTTGGCACTCAAGGTCACCTTACATTGTCAATCATAAAAACAAACAATATTATGCACACAGTAAAAACAAGTAAAATAGAATTAAAATAAGACAGTGCAGTTGCAGTCACAGTGCGTAGCTGCTTTAAACAGATGAGTTTTGAGTTTGACTTTGAAATGTGGGAATGAGTCTGTGCTGTGAATATCAGGTGGGAGTGAGTTCCAGAGCACAAAGCAGCTGAATGCTCTGCTCCCCATAGTAACAAGACGGGCGAGGGGAACTATGAGCTGAATAGAAGAAGAGGATCTGAGGGTTCAAACAGGTGTAGCAATGTGAACAAGCTCCAAAAAGTATGGAGGAGAGATGTTGTGCAGCTTTGAAGGTAAGGAGGAGGATTTTGTCTTTGTCAGTCCTTTGTTTTGCTGTAAAATGTGCCAGCACCATTAATGTCATTATTACCGGTAGCTTCAATCATTGTTAATACATAATTCTGTGTTTGTCAGTGAAGATAGATGGTGCAACTTAAACAAGAAGAGAACAGCAAACAACAATTTAAACTAAGGGCAGTTCTTCCAGCAGTTGCTGAGTATTCATTACAAAACGGACTCTGTGTGTTCTTCCCTCTTTGAACAGCCTCCTCTGCCTGATGCTGCCAGAACAGCACCCCCCAGATAAAAAGGAGCAGCAACAGATCTGGAACCAAATGCATTCACTTTTCAAACAAATGTAACATTATTAGCACCTTAAAGATAGTGTTTCCACCTTATTACTGGGGGTTTTACTGTAGAAATGATTCTGGGTACAACTTCCTGTCAGACAGGAAGTAGCAGTAAACAGTGGTTAACCATGGTAGCGGAGCACGGACTGCGGTTTATTTTAAAGTAATTTACATTCAGTTTAACAGATAAAACTATGTTTTTGTTTTGTTCACATTCATTTAAGAACCATAAAGTTTATTAAAATAGCCGTGCTGAGTTCAGGAACCTGTTGTGTTCATGTTTGCAGAACAACCAGAGCAGACTGAGTCAGTGGTTAGTTAGGGTTAGGCTTTCAACAAATTTTTATTTAATTAATTTATTTATTTTTTAATCTGTCCAGAGGAGCTGACTTAAATTTGTTAGAATTGTCAACCTTTTTTGGTTCCTCCAGCTACAAGGTCAAGGTCAAGGTCAAGGTCTATTTAGTGTCATTCACATCATGTGTGGTACAAAAGCTTTAGTCTGTTAATTTTTTATAAAAGCCTTCATCTTTTTATTAACCATAACTGAGCGTGACTGTGTGATAAGCTTTAAATTCAACATTCTAGCAGAACAAAGTGTTTTCATTCATTCTTTTTGCAGTCTGGGTGTTTGTCTGCGCTGGTTCTGAACCAGGCTGCTGGGCCCACCTGCTAACAGTTTTCTTTTACTAATGTCAGTTTACAGCCGAGCAAAAGCTCCCTCGAATCTTTTCCCACTCATTACACACAATTTCCAAGGCGTTCATCTAGGGTGCTGATTGGTTCCTTGCAGTGTGTGCAGCGAGGGGTGCTGTAATTGTTTATTTTTTATTTGTTTATTTATTTACACTACTGCCCCTCCCTCTTTCCCTTTGCACCTTCTTGTTTTCCTTCCTTCTTTTTTTTTTTTTTTTTTTTGCACACAGTCACATTTCAGTCCGAGTCCCTAGTCCACATTTTCTATGAATAATCAAAGAGGTGCTAAAGCGTACGGATCTGCTCTCCTGCACCCGTTTGTGCAGAGCGATCTGACAGGGCTATAAAGGACTTTTCTCTACTAGTTGCTCTACTTCTATGGGGTTCATGTTTATTTCAAAAGCCTGACGATTAATTGATTTATAACTGTATGCAGGTGTTCCTCAACAAGATACTCTAATATCCATCCATTATCCTTAACCTGCTTCTTCCATTTTGAGTCACATGGGTCACCAGTGCCCATGTTTGGCAATCATTGTGCAAGGGGCGGGGTACACCCTGGACGGGTCGCAAGTCCATCACAGAGACACATAGAGACAAACGAAACGGACAACCATTCTCTCTCTCACCTAGAGACAATTTAGAGTCATCATCAGTCCAACATGCATGTTTTTGGTCTGTGGGAGGAAACTGGAGTACCTGGAGAAAACACACGCATGCACGGAGAGAACATGCAAACTCCACCCAGAAAGACCCCCGGACCAGAAACTGAACCATGGATCTGCTCGCTGAGAGGCAGCATCTCTACTAGCTGCACCACCGTGCTGCCCACTCTAATATTGATTACTTTTTAGTAAACAAGGGAAAGTATGTGCAAATGAATCTCATACACTTTTTGATCCAACTTTTTTTTAGTTTTATTTAAGGACATCTCACAACGTCATATATGCATGCTCAGATAATGAAGTATTCATAAACTTGAGTGTGATCTTTGAATCTCCACAGAGATACACAAAGGAAACAGACAATCGTCATGAAAAGACATGTCATGCAAACAGTTTAGCTCCCAGACCAAAAGAACACCAGCAGGTCTTAATAAATGATTGTTCCTCCTAAATGTTAAAGAAAATTGTCATCAGGCTGCTTAATCTCATTGATTTACAATAAAGGTTGAAAATTGTGACATTACACCAAAACCAGACTGTTCATCTGTTTAAATCAGCATCAACTTAATTATATCATCCAGTACCAATGGTTGTTAAAACTCTGTAGACCTGTCAGTATACAACAGAAAAGACACTTTGTGTCGGGTTAATCAGTGATTCCAACATCTAGTCAGAGTTTTTCCAACCAAACTGTGTGATTTTTATGTAAAGGAGAGTAAATAAGAGAATGTTGAAAACACCATCCATCCATGCTTTTTTTTTTCCGATTGGGCAGCAAAGAATAGAAATAGCAAAGAAGCGAAACTCAATTATTTCAAGCTTATTTTAAGACATACGTGCATTTATTAAAGAAAGGTTAAGCTCAGACACACTTTTATTAAGTTCATCTTCCCAAACTGAAGACAAATCGCTCAAATCTTCATTTAAATAGATAAATTAGTGATTTTATTTATGTCCATCATAGAATTGTACAGGGGGCGTTCCAGCTGACTCCTGCTCGCACGTCACAGACATCTACGCTGAAATAGCTGGATTTTCAGTGGAAAAAAAGTGCCACATTTAAAATGACTTTCAATGAAATTTTCATATACCGGTATTTATAAGTTTGTTTGTAAAAACGAACATAGCTGAATGATACGATATGCAGTATATGTTGTGCCATTTTATGAAAAGTTCAAACATCATGTCAGTGGACCTTTAAGGGAACGGGTATTTTTGTAAAACCAAAGTGTAGAACATGTTTAAAGGGTAGGTCTACTTCAATACATGGAATATGTTTATGGAATAGTTTGGATAATGATGTTAAAAATGAGAAGTCACTATTTATACTTAAGAAAAAGAATAAGAATATACAGTATTGTTGAAAAAATACATATAAATTAGTTAAGATCTAATGAACTATAAATGATAAATTGTGATACATTATGTATTTTGTTGTATATTTATGGATGATTGTTGATTGAATTGTTTGTTTGAAATAATTTTGTTTAGAAGGGGCAGAAATGATAAGAATTCATTCTTCTTCTGCTGCCTTTCATTTTATATGTAGTTTTTTATTTTCTTTGTTTTAAAATTGTCTTTTTTTATTGAAATGAAATGAATAAAATAAATAAATAAATAAATAAATACAAGTATATGTGAAACTTAACTGTGTAAAACAGATAAGATGGATTCACCTCGAGAGGAGGTGTGGTTTTAACTTGTGCTCATGTTTATAGATCTAACGTCCTGTTTTCTGCCTTAAAGTTTTCCTTTAAAAGAGAAAATAGTACAAATGTATTGTCTTAAAGAAAGATTACTTAAAACACACATTTTCATGAATAACATTCAGCATGGAATTAACAGACATGACGTCTTTGAATTAATAACATGCAATGTTTTGACCAAATGATGTCGCTGTCCATCTCCTGTAAAAAGGAATGTCAGTTTGAACAAAGGCTTCTTGTAGTTTTATCTTCATTAGAACGAGTCTCTGGGAGTAATACTCCTTTTCGATAAAGCAAGTTATCAACGTAGCCAGTTCAGATGTTTTAGAAACTCAGAGGTCAGTTGAACACAAGTTCATTAAAACGGTCTGTCTGTTTCATGAGAACATGAGTTCATGTTGCAGTGAAGTTAACACAGTGACAGTTTCTTAATTTTTAGTGTCAAACTGAGAAGCTTGTGAGCTGAGACTGAATAAAATATGTCTGTTCATTCCAAAAGGAATAGATTCATCTTGTTTTGAACAGTTTCAAACACAAAACACATGAATAATATTTGTTTAAAGTGAGGTGAACTCTTTTGTTTGTTTGAGCTGAGGTGATGTGTCTCTGAGGTGAAGCATTCTGTTCCCTGAGGTGAGGTGTTCCCCTACAACTTGACCAATTCCTTATGTCTGTCTTTATTGAGATTCAAGACATGACAAATTAGCCTTGGCTGTAAAAATCCTATGGTATGGTGCCTTCAAATATTTTGTAATATTAAATATATTTCAAACAAACCCTGTAAAAAGGCCAAGAATTGTGCTACGAACCCCAAAAAGAGTTCAGCGATTTAGTTAAAAAACATCAATGAGATATCACTTTCAAATCATCACCTGTTTTACTGCATTGCGGAATAAATGATCCACCATCATCCAAAGCTCCTTAGGGATGTCAAGAGGCTTTTCAGTGGTTGCTCCATTCTCATTTACAGACTTCTCGGCATGAAGTTGAGGACAAACGAGACAAAACAAGGCTGAATTCAACAGAGTTCTCCAGCACACTCAAATAAACTTTGGTAAAGTCTGAGACGGCAGTAGAAGAAGAAGAGGTACATCACTAACCAGTTCAAGGAGGGTCTCTTGTGGCAAGTCTTGAATAGGATCCTTCATCTGGCACAATGCGTAAATAGAGGAACCATAACAGCTTGACAGATAGTTCCCAGTTACAGAAATAAAATAGTCTTTGCCCCGCTCTAGATGGAGAACCAGGATGTCTTCAATCTTCTCCTTGCCACAGTTGAGATCAGGGGCCGTTGAGCGGTTTACAAAAACCTCAAGATCAATGTCCACAGAGCCACCTGGACGTCAAGAAAAACACATTTACAAACTTATAGGGTGGTTGGCTGTCCGAATCAGTTATCTGATGTAAAGCACCACTTGAATATGTTGTTAGTTATTGTAAAGTTTTGCTCTTGAATCTAATCAAAGCCATAACTAAAGAAAGACTAAAAGTAGGCCACTCATGTTTCATTAAAATGAAATCTTTGGCTCCTACATCAACTTAACTGCTCAGATATCTCACCCTGAGCAATGAAGCCTTTGGCAGGGTTGGCAGTGAGCCAGGGCTTGGAGTATGTGGACTCATTTGGCTTCTGGATAAACTCAAACTGACATGGGACCTGCCCATCATTGACGAGGTTCAGTGTCTGTGCCTGGTGCTGCATGTACTTCACGTCCTTGAAGTGAAACTGAAAGAGCACAAATTAATATACAAGATCAAAAAGTTAGCCTGTAAATATTTTAATTAGGCTTAAAGCTCAGAATGAATACATGGCATCAGTAGTGGTGGTTTGTACAAAGTACATTGGGAAAGTATTTAACATAGGTGGTAGATTAACAAGATTACATCTCCTCTTACACTTTAATACAGGGCATGAAACTTTACCTCTCGCTTGGACAAAGTTACAGATGGAATGCATTCGTTCTCCATTTTGTCTATATTGCGTACAATCTCCTCAAAGGTTTTCTTATAAGCTTCATTGTTTATTCTCTTGATCTGTAGCAACAACAACAACAAAAAGGCATGAGAGGTAAATTATTTAATATTTTTCAAGCTATCCTGGGAACCTTAAAAATACTGCACTAACGTTGAATGCTGTTTTAAAAAAATAAAAAGATAAACAAAGATCAATTAAAATCCTAATGCATTCATGGAAAATTTGAGAAAAAAAAATCCTACATGAAATCTAACAGAAATATTAAACTTAAAACAAGTAGAGAAACTGAAGGATTTACCCCGATGATGAGCAAGGAACTGACAGGTTTGTGGTCACTGGTCTTCAGAATCATATGACTCTTGTAATGTTGCTGCTTTATGTTCTTTCCTCTCCACAGGATACGGTCACACCACGCAGGGACACGACATTTTTCACTAAATGTGGAGGAAGAAATAAAAGACATTCATGAATTTACATCTTTTAGTTGTAGTAAAATGCGCAAAACAAGAATCTTCCTCTGAGTTATTATCTACACATTTGTCAGTGGTTAAAGAACATTCAGTTCTGAGAAACATCAAGGTTCAAGGTGACTTTATGGTCATTTGCACCACATATGGTACATGAGGTGGAACAAAACTGTGTACCGTACTCAAGTTCCCAGTTACACCCAAAAATAGCAAAAATATAAACTATGAAAAATAAACAGTGTACAAGGATCTAAGATATATGCTAAACAAAAACATAATATAATACGATGTATTAAACAGCAGCCTGAACATATGTAAACATACTGGATGTAAACAAAAACAAAAAAACACCACCACCCAAAGGCCACATAGGGCATATTAAATGTTAATGTTTATTAACACCTCAACACAGAGGCAAAGCTAATGCCCCTAATGACACCAGATTAAAGATTATTGTATTTTCTGAATAAATTAAAAGTAGTGCAATATAAACTTTTCTTGCATGTTTTACCTGTGAATGCATAGAAAGCTTTTTATTTTGCATTTATTTGTTAAGGACAAGGTTAAAGTAAGAAATTACAGATGTGTTGCAGATTTCTAGCCAACAGTAAATTTTCGATCCTGGTCTCTGGCTGCACTTTTATCCGTAATAAAGTTGATAAAATTAGCAATACTAATAATATAACAAATAATACCATCAAGTACTTTAGTTAGACACAAGTTAAAATAAAAACATTAAATTTACAAGATCAAAACACAGATACACACATATAAAGCCAACAGAAATATGATAAATAAATAAAAAACTCAATGTAACTTTTTCTTGTTTTTACTTTTGCTTTACTGCAGTGTTCAAACTTGAACACAAGTCATCTTGTGGTTGTATTTTTCTTTGAATACTGTGATTGTGTGTGCCTTCAATAAATTAAAAATCATATTGACTTTACAAAAAATAAAACAAAAAGAAAACTAATACTCAACATTGAATAAATGCTTTCGGAGAACGTCGTCTGTGATTTCTGTGTTGAAAATACAAAATGACTTGTTTTTTTTCAGTAATTATCTCAAACTCTGACTATGAACAATATACCACTGAAGATGAACCTTTTCAATATAAATATGCAGATTTTTATTTGCAGTGATTACCTAGTATCCCAGTTATCAGAGCCAGTGTCGTATTTGTAGGTGGGCTGGAAATGAATCGCTCCTTCCACAAAGCCTTCAAACACAGCCTCCTCAGAGATCTGCCTCTTGAGCTGAGGATCACACGCAGCTGATAAATATCACCAGTCATATACACAGAATAAGAACTACTCAAGCAAAATAAAAATCAAACCCACCTGATCATAATTGTGCAGCGACTCAAAGTCCTTCTTGCTGATTAGTTCTTTTACACTTTCAACGTCAAGGTCACTAATCCTGTAGTTGAGGTCCCCAACCCATAAAACAACACTGATCAAGAAAGCAAAAATAAATATGTATAAACAACTGGATTAAATAATGTCTCAAATGAATAATATGCAAGTATGTGCAGCCTCACATGTAGCACTTTAATTCTAAACATTAATTTGAACGCTGTGACAGCCAGTAGCTTTTTGGGGTTAAAGAATCATTGTATGACTAATTCTTAGTTCTGGGTTTTGCTCATATTTTCCATTTAATGCAGCAAAATCTATCACATTTAAAATTATGAATCTGGTTTAATTGAGGTGGGCGATGACTTAAATATACTTGATGTTTTATATGTTATGGTTTGTATTAAAGTAAAAATGTGTGAAATCTAGTGTGAGAGTCAAGTCCCAGAGACGGTGTGAATGTTGCAAAGCATGTTGGGTAGGAATTTTGTATGCAATATTTCTGTTTATGATATTTCTGAGTGAGAAAATAGGTTTTTCATATTTTCCTGTTCTGGTTTGGCATTTATGTTAAAGTCTGTTATTGGCTGAGTTTGTGACTGACTGCGATCGGTATGAGGGGGAAAAGAACTGCGAGCATGGTGATATCACAAAGTGGCTCTTAGCTTAGCTTTGCATAGGATAGCATAGCATTGCTCCGTGCAGTCCCATGTAGAACACCATTCTCCTGTACAATTTTAGTGGGGAACTCTTTTTAAAAAGAGTAAGTGGACTTGAATTTACCAGATTTAAATTTAGCGGAAGCAAATTCCACTTAAGGTTTTCAAAGTTAGCGAAAACACTAATCTGCTAAATGGAAAGTTAGCTCCCCCACTGAGATTTTTTTTGTTAAAGGTCACAAAAAATTAGGCCGCAAAAAGAACAGCTTACAAGCTACATTACCCAGCTCTAAGTGCAACTACAATAAAGGTTAAGTGGTACATACTTGTGCTTCATGATAGTGAGTGGAGGCAGGCTAAGATCGAGTTGACGGAACAGGAGTCGACTGCAAATATCCTTGTAGTCCTGATTCCGTCTCTCATATTCTTCAACGTGGGCAGCAAGGTGAGAATTGACCATGCAGATATTAGAGTTGTGGAACCGAAAGCGAATTGCAACAGCACCCTTGTTTCCCTGAAACAGTTTGGGAAAAATCCAGTTAATTAATTTAATGCTGCAGGAAAAAAAGGGTAGAATTGCATGACAGTACAGCAGTACTCAAGTTACTTTAAATGTGCATATTTTAATAGATTTGATTCTTTGTAAAGTCTTCTACTAAACTAGAAAGCAAAATCTTGCCATTTGTCATCAGCCAGCTGCTCTATGCTGCAGGGACAGTTAAGCAAGCATAGTCAGATGCAAACCAAAAATAGCCTGTCTTACCACACTGCAGTAACATGTACAGATACTGATGATACAAGTTGTATCCTTCCTGTTTGAGCTCCACAGTAAATGTTTTTTTTAATTATGGAGGAAAGTGGAAAACATTTTAAGTGGAAGCGATGACAAAGGGCAGCAGTATTTAAAACAAACAAAACTAACAAAGGTGTTTTAAAACATTTAATAAAAATGGATTTTATGACATATTTCTGACAAAGATGCATAAAACTTGGGGGGGAAAAAAAGGCAAAAAAAAAAAAAAAAAAAGGAAAAAAAAAGGAACAAAAAATTTATTTTTTTTTAATCAACCAGAGGTCAAACAGGGCAACCACTGGCTTCCTGGAAGCTCTAATCACAGCTGCACTTACATACCCAGCACCTTTTGTAATACAATCTTGTAATAAAAGACCAGAAACATTTACAACTGCCCATACCGGTACATAAAAGAAACAGCTCAGCAGGAGCAGTCCTCACCATCCTTCCCATGATGCCGGTGCCCACAGTCTCAGCCTCCACATCAGAGATAAACTCTGCATGCTCCTTCTTCACATAGAAGATCAGCATGATGCCGACCAGACGCACCAACTTCACCTGAAACAGCAAAAGACGAGATTTCAGGTACAAATGAAGACATTTACATGAAAGCACGCTCAGAAATTTCCACCCAATATTTCTTTAACTGTTTTGTTGTCACATTGGAGTATCAGTACTATGTAATAACAAAATAAAAACATTTCAAAATTAAAATATTAAACCATGTCTTGTCTAAAAAGAAAAGCAGAATTGTGTGGTTCTGACATTTGTGTGTTGAATAATTGAGTTAGGTCAACCTCACAATCAATCTAATAAATCAACACTGCAAAATTAATATACATTTGTATGATTAGGTACTGGTGGCAATCAGCCCAATGAGAAATAAGTAGCGATACGTGTTCTGTGAATTCTTAACACAAATAAAACAGAAAGACAGAACAAGTAAGGAAGTTAAGAAAGCAGAGTTAGCACTCTGAGAAAAGGGAAGTACCGGTACATGAAACTGAATGAACTGAAAAGAGAAAAAACAAAATGTTACGTTATAATGTACAATGTACAAAATATTATGATATAAGAAGTCTGACTTCAAACTAAAAGAAAATTATAAAAAATATGCCAAAAATTCAAAATGCTATTAGCTCTCATGCAACAACAGAAAATAAATAAATAAATAAATAAACTCTGTGAGGATATGAGACATTCTGTGAAAGCAAGATTAAAAAACAAATAAAAAGGGAGGGTAATAAGACATTTCCTTACCAAGGCATATCTAGCATCTGGATGCAAAGCCTCGGACACGGCCTTTGTCCACTCTGGCTCTTTGGGGGTGTCGGTGAAGAAAAAGGCTTCTTTACTGAGATCAAGCTCCTGAAAACTACAAAGACAGACAGACATTAAAAAAAAAAAAAAAAAATTCCCACTTCCAAAACTGCATGTATGGGCTTTTCTGGCTAGAAAGTGTGGGTGGGCATTTTCTTTACTTAAAGTTTCAGTAGCTGCAGGCATCTGTCAGAGGTTTGAGCAGTAAACGTCTGTCTTTGTAATGGGATTAAACTGGGAATTACAACGCTTTTCTTCTTCAGCAGACTTACCCAATGCAGTATATGTCAGGAGGGTTGAGAGAGCAGCTCAGCCAAGGACTGAGGCTTTCCTTTGGTGCCTGTCCATTCACATTGTACGTACCAAGAAAAAAGCTGCAACAGATCAAGAGAAATATCAGCACTCAAACTGATCCAGTTCGGCCAATTATCTTATTTTGTTATTCTCACTTTAGGAGAATTACACCCTTAATCTTGTGTACTGTATATGTATATAACTGGCATTATGCTTCATTGAAACCCTGTGGATAACGTGGACAGATTATCTTTGATGTCCTGCGTGTACAAAAAGTGCACAGTTGCATATTTAATACAACAGACAGATATTGGATTTGATTAAAATCAGCAAAAAATAAAGCAATTTTTTGCAACTCAACGCAAACAAGCAGCTTTGGCCTGTTACAGCAGGCTTTTGTCTGTCCAGTTCACTCATAAATGAAACCTTTAAAAATTTGCATGGCTTTTGTGGTATTTCAAACACATTGTCTACACTACATGTGGATAACATCGGAGTCTCAGAAGCACGTCAAACATACAACTTTGACATAAAATTGAAATATTCTGCAGTGAAACCATAAAAAGTTAACAAAAGTGGAGGCAAAAGAGAAAACCTGAACATTAAAAAAGAAAACTAAAGAACTGTGTGGTTATAAAACAAATACAGAATTATATATATTTACACAAGGACAGTGGAAATTACAAACATCTTTATGAACAGCAACAGGCACTGAAGGGAATTTCACTGTCAGAAAGTTGAGCTCTTTACATTTACATCAACTGGTTATAGTCCTGCAGGTCTACACTTAAAATGAGTTTCCTTCCATTATCAACCCACATCTGGATTTTAAGCAGTGGCTGTTTTTCCTGCATGTTCTCAGGGTCAGCACGGAGTTGTTTTGTGCAGATTGTCACTGATCAGTACAACATCATCTTACTGGGCCTGACCTAAAACACCTAAGAGAAATGAATGCACGTTTACACAAAAAATCCTGCTACAAACATCCAAATTAGCATGTCAATTATATTTTATTTCAAGAATGTTTAAAACATTCAGTGAATACTATTACACAATACATTCTTGTCACTTTCATTTATTAAAACATCTTAATTTGTGACCCTAAGAGACCAAAAAGTTATTCTAATGTGCCTAGACAACAAGAGGATTTAAAAAGATTCAGGAAGGTTCCAAGTCAAGCAAAGCCCTGAAACATTTTGAAACTCAATTATATTTTATTTTTTTGAAAAGGCCTAATCAGCACGTGCCATGCCTCTTATGTTTGGGAAGAAACACTTCCCCCCATATGGCTGTAGCTCAGTAAATGTCTTACAATTAGACCATTTGTTTAACCTCTTTTTACATGCTGAACTGTTCAGTGGTCACATTTTTAAAACCCACATTATTGCTGATATATCAGTTATGTGATTGTCTAGAAAATGTGCATAAATATGGACTTTACATAATGAAAAGCGTGATACAAGTGTGAATAAATAATTGAATGAAGGGGGGGGGGTAACAATTTAGAACGTTTTAACATAGTGAACTTTATTATTTATCTAGACAAATAACAAAACAAAACAAAAACTTATTTTTAAGGATTTCTTTGTTATACTGACCAAATACAGTATTGTGCATCTTTTGCCTTTGCATCCTACTCTAAATGGCTACACAAATCTACCAGCAGGTGGCAGTACTCAGAACAATATAAGTTTTAATCATCTAACAAGACCCAGTCAGTGGTGGAGAAAGTACTCAAACACTGTACTTAAGTAAAAGTACAAATAAACAGACAAAAATGTACTCTAGTAAA
>JARVGV010001153.1:10488232-10498566 GCA_031762435.1 Hypsolebias longignatus | reverse complement strand
CCGTCCCTCCGTCCGTCCGTCCGTCCGTCCGTCCGTCCGTCCGTCCGTCCGTCCGTCCGTCCGTCCGTTTTTTAATTGTAGAAATGCATAACTTATGTTTTAAAATTATTAAATTCAATTCAAAACAATTTTATTCATCCCAGAGGGAAATTTATTGTTTTTGTAACATGTTATCCTTGTTTCATTAAGAGATGTTATAGATACTGATGACTGTAGGCAGGGATCTCTTGTAAAGGTATGTCCCACAGTGGATCTGAAGAAAATGGCCACAGATTCCATCTGATCCATCCACCATGACTCAACTGACCTCTCAGTTTCCCCAGGCTGCAGGATCACCCGAATGCTGGGCAGAACTCCTCCTTGAGCAATGGTCACTCCTCCCAGCAGCCTGCTGAGCTCCTCATCTCTGTGGACAGCTGGCTGCAGGTGTTTGGATGATCGCGGTCCTTCAGCTGTCATGAGCCATGTTTCCTGCCAGTTCCAGGATCTCAGTGGTCAGGCACTTGAGCACAGCTGGCAGGGATACGGGAATGCATCTACGGTGCCTCCTTTTCAAATCGTTTGAAATTTAAGGCTGAAGTTGATATATTATTTGAGCTTTGAGATGTTAGTCAGCAGCTCCTGGTTGTAGAAAACCACCTTGTTGCCACAAATAAAAAGAAATATGTAATTATTACTATCAATAATTTTGGACTTTTTTCATCATGCATATTTGTTGCTTTGCATTGTTAATATCTAGATTTTTTAGGTAATATAACTAACATAGGTCGATTATTTCTTATTTTCTTGTCAAAAGATGGGCTAATTTCTGGTGTAACACTCTTCTTTATCTCCCCATTCTCCTGCTTTCTTCCCATTTTTCACAAGTTCTTTCTTCGCCAGCCTGTGTGTATCTGAGTAATACACTCCTTCGCACCTGACTCTGGAGATTGCATCAGCTTATTCATCTGCCAGGCATCCTTTAATGACATTTCAGTAAATCTCCCCTTGGTTTCTATTAGATTCTTGTCAAATCTTCAAAGTCTTTAACTGTGGTACACATACCAGGGCAGCTAAATGAGTCTAGAGCCTTCTCCTGTGTCTAAATGCTCCCTGACACGAGTACTGTTCTCCATTAAAGCCAGTGGTCCTGCTGCACTTCACCTCCATCACTACTTCTGCTTGGCATCTCCACTGATAGTCATCAAACTCACCAGCTCATCTGAACATGAACACCCTTCACTAAACATGCCCAGCTCTGCCTTCAATAATTCACTTGTCAATAGGTTGCAGGCTTAAGCAGCAAGGTGAAATCCTTGCGTAAAATCAGTGTTTTTTAAAAAGGTTTCCTTCTGAATGTCTGTTTTGACTGGTCAAACATGCTACACTTTCAAACCAAACATGACATGAAGCAGGTGTAATGTAACGTTTGTCACTTTGTGCTTAGGCAAGTAATAGAAGAAAAGCCTGGACTATGTAAAAGCCATTTCAGTCGGTTCAAAACCGCAATTTCTCTGTGAGAACAATTTTCTTTTGTAGCAGACTTGGGGTTTTGAGCTCTGCAGACATAGAGTAGCTTAGAACATTACTTCACTGAAAGTACAAAAAAAATGATTTTCTTACTCTTTATCACAGCCTCATCATGAAAGTGGTTATGATGCAATCAATGACACTTTCAAAATACAGTACATTTTATTCAACCCTAGAATCTAAACGCCATTCTTCGAGTTGACTTATGTGACTGATGAGTTCAGGCTTAAAGCTCAGGGCTGTTAAAGCTCAGAGCTAAGTGTAACCATCTATTCACAACAACAAAGGAAATAAACAAAATAAGAATAGACTTTTGTTAAAGCACTGGTTTCATCAGTTTTCTGCTTTAAATACCAACATTTTGTTTTTATTTCTCCTACAATAAGTCAGCCTTCTTGTACTTTTAATCAAAATGAATATTGAGCCAGTGGAAGGTTTTCAGCCCAGTACAGTCACAAAAAGATGACAAAAAGATAAAAACAGCTGCATGCAACGACCCATGGATCCACCCTTACTGGATCGTTTGCAACAAACAGATCAATCATAAAAAACTAGAAGGAGAAAGGTGAAAGGGAGTCTGATTGATGCCTTTGTGAGGCAAAAGGGGGAAAAAATGCTTACACACTGAGGCTGAGAGATGCTTATGGGCATTCGAGGTTTTTTTTTTTTCATGATGACTCAACTCATGATTTATGTAGGTATAGGCATCTCCTCTGACCTTGAGAGCTGCATCACTTTGTGCTGATGTTTGGGTTAACTGGGGAATGTGGGAGTTTGAAGTCCCATAGAGTTTTATATTTTTTATTCTTGACCACACACAGGCTTTTCTTTTTTTTTTTTTTTTTGGTTTGTGTTCCAGAATTGTGATCAATATCCACCTGAGTTCATGTGGGTTTTTCAGAGATATAAAGCTCCGATGATGGATTGAGGTTTTGATATAGCTTTGAACCCACCATCCCTGGAAACTTTATTTTTTGATATTTTGCCAGTTGTCAGAATTTTGAGTTTGTAGTATCAAATTACCTCAAATGAACAGTTTATGCATATTAATGTGAAACGGGAGTATTTCTATGAAATTCTGCCTATTTTTGATCTTTTGGCATACTTTCTAAATCTCATCCAGGTTGTGTTTATGGTGGTCTTTTACCACTTTATTCTAGCGAAACACTAAGATAAGTTGACATTTTCTGAAAACTATATTATAACTCTAATGTCTTTTTTCTGTCTTTTCGAGGATGAATAATGATCACCTGTGACTAGCTTTCCCAAAATCCAGTCGGCATCCTCAGGGGCATGTTCCAATCTTCTAAAAATGATGTTTTCATCCAAAGATTTTAAATAATAAGATGAGTCCTCGAGGCACTGACACACTAAAAGCTTATTTACTGGGGCATGGAAAGCACACCTTACATCTTAATAGACTGACAGTGTGAGAAAATTAATAGCGTGGTTACATCTGTATCATGTTCACGGTAGATCAATCTGTCACTCTGCAGCAGTTGGTTATTCAATATTGTCCTTGGCTTCAAACTCCACACAGTGAGATTTATGCTGTCAGCGTGAGCACAGGGAAGCTCAAAATCAGGACTCAAAGTAATGCAGAGACATTTGATTTTCCTCTTTTGAATTCCTCACATTTTGCTGGAAGAATTTGCATAAAGTTATCTTTATTTCTCAGAAGCCACTCATGAGAAGTTCCACAATGGTTTTCTCACTGAATACAGATCTTGCCATCAACTTCCCCCCAAAAATGTAAAATCTTTGCAATCACTGTCATCACCGCTCCAGTCAGTTCAGTGAATCTGCAACAGGATGATCAACATGGAAATCATCCAAATGAGGAAATTCACTTTTTTCACAAAAAAAACAAAACAAAACAACAACAACAAAAAACACACAATTTCCACACAGCTTCAATGAGACACAGAAATAGATGAATATGATGATGATTAATACATGTTCAGGTTATATTTTAATCTAACATATTTAAGACGAGTGCTCATTATTTAAAAAAGCTTTTCTTGCTTGTATCACACTAATGACCGTTTATTTTTAAGATAAATTTAATGTATCATGCACAAATTCTTCATACTACCACTTATCTGTAGACGGGACGAGGAGGCAACAGGTCCAGGAGAGAAACCCTGACATCCATCTCCCAAGTGGCACTTTTCAGCTTATTCTGGGAAATCTGGAGGTGTTCCCGCACCAGAGGAGATACACAATCCCTCCAGCAACTTCTGGGTCTTCCTACCAGTGGAACATGTCAGAAAAACCTCTGAAGGGATGCATTCTATAGATGCTTGAACCACATAATCTGCAAGAGAGGTCTTGAACATTTGAATTTCTTGACCCCAGCCTCCACTGGGACATGTGAAAAACTCTCCTGGAGTTGAAAGTCGCACTGACAGAAGGTCTGGGTTTATCAGGTCTGTCCAGCAGTCCACAATTATTAAAGCTATGTGTTTTTAGCTCATTTTTAAAGGTACTCATAGAAAATCATCAGATCAAACACAAAAAAAGTTTGATTTAACATACACAACAATGTCCCTGTTTTTAAACTAATGAAAACTATGTTTTTGATCCATATCTGTCCTACTTTAGCTTGGTAAAGTCAACCATGAAGGCATCACCAAGGTCAATCTTTCTAGGCAAAAAACACTGATTCATTTCATGAAGCATGAAACTTTATTCAGATGAGGCTCCTCTCCATCTACACCAGTATTACAGTATTTTAGATTTCTATTTGTAAAATAATTATATAATAATAATAATAATAATAATAATAATAATAATAATAATTAATAACCGGATTTTCCAAGTGTTCACCCTGCTGCCTCTATCAGCAGGAACATGCTGACAGGTGATGTGAAGTGGTGAACATTTCTTCATAAATCATGTCTCAGTAGGGATTTACCCTTTCAAACTGCTTGTCTCTGCATATTTCTGTTCTTTTGCCTGGAATATAAACACAAATATGACAACTTGCCACCCACACAGTTTTTTTTTATTTATTTATCTGTTGCTGATGACTGCAGGCACCAGAACCCAGACAGTAGGTCATGGTGGGGGTCATAGGTGGGTCAAAAAGGGAAATGTGAGTTTAAATGTATTTCTGTTTTAAACCAGTAAAACCACAAAACCAGCACCCACTGCCTGTTTATGACCTGTTTTGTACTGAGGCGCTCCTTATTGCTTGTTTGATCTTAATCAAGAGGCCTGACCTTACAGATTTCTTTTCACATTTATTAATATTTTCATCACATCAAACAAATCCTTTTATGTTTCCAATTTAGCACATTTAGGTTTTTGCTGATGTTGCACTCGGAAAGGCCAATGTATCTCGAGGGTTGTGTCATCTCTAAACCAGATGCAAACACAAATTAAAACCACGTGCTAATACATTTTGGATGTAATTATAGCACAAGCACTATAAAGAAGATACCCTCAAATCCCAGATTAGTTGTTGAAATAAAACGAGAGGGCTTCTAATTGACTGGGCTTTCCCTGATTAAAGACAAATTATTGCCCAACCCAGAGCTGCAACTGAAAATAAATCAAGATCTCTTAAGTGTTGCGGTGCATTCCCCTCGGTATGGCCAAGGCCGTCCTGTGTTCTCTTCAGATGTCTGGTAGTCATTTCTGTATTTGGCAAGCAAATTAGCATCTTAGATTCACTGAGCTTTAATGTGACATAATCAACTTATAATTTATCAATTAGAATAATTAGAAGGCGGATCCAACTTGATTAAAGTCTTAAAAAGACTCAGAGGAAGCCATCCGTACACAAATGAGGCCCCTGGTTTTGGCTTCATATGAATTAGTTGACATTGTTTTTCCTCGTCTAACTAAAGGAAAGGGGCACTGTGGTTTTTAGTGCCTCTTTCTGCAGATGAAACCTGGTGAAAAAGGGTCTAAAGAAAAAAAAAAAGAAAAGTAAAACACAGTGTCTTGTGGTGCTGGAGTTTGGCCCTGCGTCAGTGGACACTAATAAATTGGCACTGTCAGCAGTGTGAACTCCAGACCCAACAGCGCAGTGTGCTTAGTGGTCGTGCTGAAGCATGTCAGTGAGACGTGTTCAGAGAGCTTGTGAGACAGAAATGAGAAACTGAGAGGAAGAGGATGAAGCATGAAGGTAGAGAATGAAAACAAAAAACAGGCCCCATCAGCCATGTTTGTATAGATCAGCTGCAGCGGGATTTTGTAAGTAGGATTCGCGTTATCATTGTATCGCTCACTCACAGCAGTGATTACCTATCAGAAGGTAGTCTTGCATCAGGCAGGAAAAATTCCCCATCGCACACTCGTTTGCAGCAGCGCAAACATTTATTCTTCTTTAAATCACTCATCACTCTGTTCTCTTTGCTCCCATCCCACTTTCACCTCCGCCTCATTCCATCACCCTTCGTTTCTTCACCTCTTGCTCCTTTTGCTCCATACAGGAGGACAAAGTAAGCTGACACCTCCCTCAATGACAGAGGGTCATTTAAAAAGGCCAACCTATCAGGCATAGAGCACATTGGAAGGCTCTGCAGAGACGGACAAGGGAAAAATGTACTTGCTGTACAGGAGACAAACGACCTGGGTGTGTTGATTGTGAGGAGATGATGATGAAGTGGGAGGAGATGATGACCTCTTTGAAAGAATAGTTCCTGGCTTTTTGTCCCCCTGAGGTTCCTTACTACATTTTTTGACTGTTTGTTTTAATCTCTGACTTTCTACATTACATGGTATGTTCATAGTTTTGTAGCTAATGGAATTTTTTTTTCAGGGTTAAGCATGCCAGTAATTTCTAAGTGTCTATCTAAGCTGATGAACAAATTTCTAATTTAATTAGCAAGCCCGTCAGTCATTCTTGCATACTGTATGTGTCCATTAGACAACAAACTTGTTTTTTTCCCCTATAGTTACAGAGCAATAAATGTACAGCACAGATCTCAGACTATATTTATTTACAGAGAAATATTCCCATTGAAAATCTCATTCTAAGACGGTTTATATTCTGATTATGGCATTTACATGTGTTGTGTTCTAGATATTTCATTTTAAATCCCATTTGCAGAGGATAGTCAGATTAATGGTTTATGCCCACGTTATGTCCCCCTACATTCATTTTAATGATTGCACCTCCTCCAAAGCCTGCACTGGCTCTGCTGTAGTCAAGGACGTGCAGTGAAATTCAACATGACGCCAAGAAATTACTGTCAGAACTTAACTGTGTGATCAATGTGAATATACTAGTTTTAATAATGCAACTAGGATTTGCATACTACACAGAACTTGAATAATATCGCCCACTGCTGAAAATGAAAGTGAAGCAAAAATGTTTTTACTCTTGTTTGCGTGTGTGTGTGCATGTGTTGTTTGTACGTCAGCCCTGGACAGATTTTAATGAAACTTTTATAGAGTAATCAGTGAGTTGACAACTACAACTTTTTTCATTTTTGGAGTCAACCTGGTTAAGCACAGCTGTCACAGCAAAATGAGCTTATTAAGCACAGATACTGAGCTACAATTTGGTGAGGCACTAGATGAGCATTGTCCCCAAATTAAACTCTGAGTGCTAACTGATCAGGTGGTCTTTGCTTTTAAAACCTTGTCATTAATTATTGTTTTCAACTATGGCTGTTTGTCAGCAAAATATCTTATACTTCAGAAAATAATCCTAAGAAGTGCATCTAGACCTGTTGAACTTTTGGACTCAACACAATTCAAGATGGTTGCCATAGCCAGCTGACCTTTATAAAACACAAAAATGGCTACAACTCACATATATTTAACAGACATTGACCTCAGATTTGGTGTAATAGTAGCTCAATATTGTCCTTAAAATATCATTTGAGTGAAACAAATTGCACAAGGTGTTTACTTCAAGCCGTAGCATTGAATGTTTGAGTTACCCCTGTTTGTGTGTTAGCAAAATATTAAATAAACCTGCTCCACCTTCCTCCCTCTCATTCACACACATTGTCTATGGCTGACTTTCATTCCTCTTCTTTCAGGTGCATACCTCCACCTCTCCAAATTCTCTTCCACCTGTTCACTGTTCTCACCACAGATCACAATGTCATCTGCAAAATATCATAGTCTGTGGGGATTCCTGCTTGACTTCATATAGTTGGTCCTTCACCAGAGCAAACAAGAAGGGGCTCAGAGCTGATCCTTGATGTAATCCCGCTTCCACCTTGAATCTATCTGTCACTTCTACGGCACATCTCACCACTGTCCTGCTGTCCTCATACATGTCCTGTACAGGTCTAACATACTTCTCTGCCACTCCAGATTTCCTCATTCAACACCAAACCTCCTCCCTCGACACCCTGTCATACGCTTTATATAAATCCACAAAGACACATTGAAGTTCTTTCTGGCCCTCTCTGTACTTCTCCATCAGCATCCTCGAAGCAAAGATGGCATCTGTGGTGTGCTCTCTTGGCATGAAAACACACTGCTGCTCAAAAATTGTCACCTCTCGTCCAAGTCAAGCTTCCACAACTCTCTCCCAGGTATTTGTGTGGCTCATCACCTTAATTCCCCTGTAGTTGCTACAACTCTCTACATACCCTTGTTGTTAAAAAAGGGAACCAGCACACTTCTCCATTCCCCAGACATTTTCTCACTCTCAAAAATGCCATTGAATAATTGAGACAAAAATCTCACTGCCATCTCTCCTAGACATTTCCAGACCTCCACTGGTTTATCATCAGGTCATGCTGCTTTCCCCTCCTTCATCCTTTTCAAAATTTTTCCTGTACTTCATCCTCACTAATCTTTCCCACTAAAATGTTGCTTAACCAGTGGTGCTTTTTTCAGCATGAATTCTTAACCCATGTTTGGATTAAAAAAAAAAACTTTCAGGGTTTGATTCAGATTTTAAGATAAAACATGTTTACATTTGCAATATCTTGGCCCTTTAGATCCTTTAATAGCTCACCATAAGTTTAATGAAACAGAGAAAATGGGGATCACCAGCACTGATTTAGCTGTGACAAACTGAACGTGTTCAGTAGCAACAGTTATTTGCCCAGTTTCATGACTGTTCCAGATGAAGTGCTATGTCTGATGTCACAAGTTACTTACTATTGACTCAGTGAGCATGTTAACACTGTAATGGACCTTCTTTTGCTTTCAAAAGAACCATCATTTATGCTGTCATGGGTTCCACAGCATGTTAGGATTATTCCTTAAACATTCTTGTCCATGTGGACATGATCGCATCACCTCAATTCTGTGGTTTGCCAGCTGCACATTCATGCTTCAAATCCCCTGTTCAACCACATTCCAGATGTGTTCAGATTTGCCAACTGGGGAGACAATAAAGGTCATTTGGGATATTTTTTTTCTTGACATGATGCATAGTACATAGGTGTAACAAGTACTGTAGATATGAGTAATCTGTAGCAAGAACAAAAAGAAGAAATACTGGTACAATGGTCATAAAGAAAACAACTCTCCCCCCACCCCACAAAGTTATTACACAGTCTGTCTGGACTGGTGACATGACGCAAGTTTTGGAAATACTCAAAGCAGCCTCTCTGCCACCAACAATCATACCACCATTATTCTGAATTCTGGTATAAACCTTAGCTGAAGCTCCTGTTGTGTATCTGCATCCGCATGGCAGCGGGAGGTTCTGGAGATTTCCTGGTGTGCTGGTCTGATGTGTGGGCTGCAGGACCAGTGCTCCCTGTGTTTTTTATTTTTAGAACTTTTTATTAACAACACATAAACACAGAACACCACTGCGGCTGCAAGTGCTTCTTTTTTGTTGTTTTTTCGACCTGTCAATCAATTCAGTAGGCGTGTCAGCAAATGACCAATCGGCAACCTCAATTTTCCGCTCCCTGTCAGTGGAGCTGCGCTGCAGCTGCTCAGGGTGGATACTCGAGTATGACGTCTGAACCCTCTGCGTACAGTACACGCGCACGTACGCTTGGACGGACCTATGCGGGAGTATACTGGGGGCTTGAGACTATACACTAAGATAAAGGAGGGAGGCAGAGGACTAGTTGGCGTCTCTTCCTTTATACAGGATAAACGACCAAGATCCTGGAATACACCAGGAGGAAAGCCCCCAATGATGAACTGATGAGTGAATGTCTCAGTTAGCAGCTGAAACCCAATGTGGAAATTATCATGGGAAAAATAAGCCCCATGATAAGACTGAGGAAGTTTCTGATATCAACAGATCCTACTAGTGAATAGACAGTGCCGGACTGAAGAACAACACAGAGACACTAATAATGGTGGCAAACGAGCAGTAGAGGCCAGACATGCCCCAAGATGCAGGCTGTGCAAAGATGCCCCTGAGACAGGATGTAGGGTGCAGGCAGGCAAAGCATACATGGAACACTATAAGGAAGTAGCTGGATTGTGTTCAGGAACATCTGTGCAGAGTATGAACAGGAGGTCAAGTGGGAGACTCCACCATCTTTGGTGAAGAATAGCAGAGCTAAGATTCTGTGGGTCTTCCAGATCCTGACTAACAAACACATAATGAGTAGCCAGCCTGACACTGTGGTGAAGCTGGAAACTGCTTTGTGTTAGTCATTACAGACTATGCTACAAGATATCCTGAAGTCTTTCTTTTACAAACTGTTAAAGCAAAAAATGTGACTTCCTCATTGATTCAACTTTTCTCAAGGGTTGGATTTCCACAGATTTTAACTGACCAATGCACTAATTTTATGACCACACTGTTGAAGCAGGTTTATAAGCTGTTGGATATTAGAAGCATGCGGATGACCTCATATAATAATAATAATAATAATAATAATAATAATAATAATAATAATAATAATAATAATAATAATAATAATAATAAT
>JARVGV010001153.1:10433105-10444338 GCA_031762435.1 Hypsolebias longignatus | reverse complement strand
TATTGATCAGTCCTGCACACCGGTTTGTAGTTCTAACTCTGGGATGTTGGTGGTTTCCTCACAGGTCCTTCTACATCATATCTATTGGATTAAGGTCAGAACTTTGACTTGGCCATTCCAAAACATGAACTTTATTCTTCTTTATTGAATCTTTGGTAGAACGACTTGTGTGCTTAGAGTCATTGTCTGGCTTCATGACCCACCTCTTCAGATTCACTTCATGGACAGATGTCCTGACATTTTCCTTCAGAATTCTCTGAAATAATCCAGAATTCATTGTTCCATCAATTATGCAAGCCATGCTGGCCCAGATGCTGCAAAACTAGCTCAAACCATGAAACTAACACCACTATGTTTCACAGATGAGATAAGGTTCTTATGCAGGAGTGTATTTTTCCTTTGTCCAAACACTTTTCATTTAAACCTTAAAGTTCTGTTTTAGTCTTATCTGTTCACAAAATATTCTTCCATCAGTCTTCTGGTTTGTCCACGGGATCTTTAGCAAACTGCAGACGAGCAGCAATGTTCTTTTTGGAGAACAGTGGCTTTCTCCTTGCAACCCTGCCATGAACACCATTGTTGTTCAGTGTTGTCCTGATGGTGGACTCATGAACATTAACAATGTGAGAGAGGCCTGCAGTTGCTTAGAATTTACCCTCGGGTCCTTTGTGACCTCCCCGGCTATTCCTTGTTTTTGGAGTGATCTTTGTTGGTCCACCACTCCTGGGGAGGGTAACAATGGTCTTTAATTTCCTCCATTTGTACACAATCTGTCTGACTGTGGATTGGTGGAGTCCAAAATTTTTAGAGATTAGTGAGGTGTCCTTCTGTGTTGAGGCTTCGAAGCGCGTGTCAAGTAATCCAGGAGGATTTATGTGGAGCGTGTATTGATGACACATGTAGTGACGTTTGAGGCCTCGCTAGCGGGCTGTACCCTGTGACCGATTCAGGAACTGGCTCATTTATATGCGCAAGATTCAAAATATAAGGGGCAGACAGAAAAATCCATCATCACCATCATCATAAAGGCAGATTAAGATAATTCACAGATCAACTTTAGACTTTATTTTAGGTACTCAAACACATTTTTTTTTCTTTTATTCAACTTAAAGCTTCACAAACCAGTTATGTCATTATATCCATCTACTTGTTTTACATTTATAGTACACTTGATGGCGAAGTAGGTCAAATGAAGCACCATGGCATGTAGGATCATGAGTCGAGGGTGTACCCCGCCTCTCGCATAGTGACGGCTGGACATGGGCACCAGTGACCACTGCAAACCGAAAAGGAAGAAGCAGATAAAGATGAATGGATGGATGCACTGCCTATATGGCTTAATTTTATTTATGTTGAGTGCTGACCGAGAAGGACAACAAATGTTTATATTTGATTTGCTTTATGTCCAAGAGCAGAAAAAGAAAATACCACAACATTAAGCTTGGTGCCAAGTGTTTACCACATAGGCAGCTGGATTCTTGTGAGATTCACAAGAGCACAATCACATGAGAATTTATTTTGCCAGATTTCAAGCTGTTTGTTTCGAGCCTGGGCCCAGTAGTTTTGGATCAATCAGTATCTTACAACTTTAAGGTGCAACAACAGTCTACAAGGCCAGCTCCATAAGAGGTGTACATAGATTCTGCTTCAATAAAGGTAACATCCAAACTTAGCAGGATGTTTTTAAACAGGCAAAGAGAATATAGCAGAGAATTCTCTCAACTAAATTTTATTTTCCCCTTCTACAGCCTAGTTTCTGCAAGAGTTAATTTCCACTTTGTTGATCTGATTGTAACAGATGGTTGAACTAATCACCTGCCAATTAGTTTTTTTAAACACTTCCCTTTTTTGAAACTGTTCTCTACACTGACTTCCCCAATAATTCCTTTTAACAAACCATCTGGAGGTTAGCTGATTTCCAGCACTTCTCACTTCTGTCCTTGATTAAATGCAAGGTCCTGGAGAAAAAAATAAATTAAAGTCTTCTTTTTCTTTCAGCTTTTCCTTTTTTAGGGGTCACCACAGCGAGTCATCCTTCTCCCTCTCACTCTGACCTCTGCATCCTCTCTGCCCTCATTCTAACTACCTCCATGCCCTCTCTAACTGCATCCTTAAATCTCCTTTTGGGCCTTATTCCTGAAACTTTTTTCCATTCACTCCATCCTACCTGGACTCTCTTTTTCACCTCTTTACCACACTACCCTTTTTCCTGGACAATGGACCCTAAGTAGTTGAAGTCCTGCACCTTTGTGACCTCTGAGCCTTGTAGCCTCACTGTTCCACCAGCCTCCCTCTCATTCATACACATGTACTCTGTCTTACTATAGCTGACTTTCATTCCTCTTCTTTCAAGTGCATATCTCTACTTCTCGAGGTTCTCTTCCACCTGTTCCCTGTTCTCATCACAGATCACAATCTCATCTGAAATCATCATAGTCCATGGGATTCCTGCCTGACCTCATCTGTTAAGTCTGCCTATCACCAGAGAAAACAAGAAGGGGCTCAGAGCTGATCCTTCATGCAATGTCACCTCCACCATCTGCCATCTGTCACTTCTACAGCACATCTCACCACTGTCCTGCTGTCCTCATACATCTAACATACTTCTCTGCCACTCCAGATTCCCTCATGCAATACCACACCATGACCGTGACCAAGACAAAAACACAGGGAGGTGCAGAAAACACAGAACAGATAGAAATCCAACGAAGTCTATCTTCCTCAACTCTCTCACAGATCTTCATTGTGTGGCCTCGTCAACTTAGTTCCCCTGTAGTTGCTACAACTCTGTACATCACCCTTGTTCTTTAAAGTGGGCACCAACATCCTCAGAGATTTTCTCACTCTCAAATATGCCATTGAATAAACGAGTCAAAAACCTCACTGCTATCTCTCCAAGACATTTCCAAACCTCCAATGGGATGTCATCAGGTCCTATTGCCTTCCCCCTTTTCATTCTTTTTAGAGCTTTCCAAACTTCACCTTCACTAATCTTTCACACTTCCTGGTCCACAGTTCTTATGACCTCTATTCTTCTTTCCCTTTAATTCTCTTCATTCATCATCTGCTCAACATACTCCTTCTATCTTTCTGTCACACTGTCCTCACTTGTTAGAACATTACCTTCCCTATATTTAACAAATCTAACCTGTTGCAGATCCTTTCCAGTCTAATCCCTCTTTCTTGCCAATTGATACACGTCCTCCTCGCCCTTGTTAGCGTTCAGCCTCCCACAACTCATCATACGCCTTCTTCTTTGCCTTTGCTACTTTTCTTTATGCTCTACATTGTGTCTCCTTATATTCCTGTTTACTTTTGTCAGCCCTCTCACCGCGCCATTTTTTTCTTTGCCAACCATCCTTTTAATAGCTTCATGCACTTCACTATTCCACCATCAGTTTCCTTATCATCGTTTCTCTGTCTGGATGACACACCAAGTACCTTCCAACCTGTCTCTCTGATTACTGTTGTTCTAGTAGCCCAGTCATCTGGAAACTCTTTCTTACCACCCAGATCCTTTAACAGCTCTTCTCTGGACTTGTGACAACATTCTTCCTTCCTCAGTTTCCACACATGTAAAACATCTACCTTTCTTCTCTGCATCATATCAGTCACCTCTCTATCTATGTCTGTTATTGGCCCCACATTTAAAGTTGCCACCCTCAGTCCTACATTCTTGACTTTGCTCTTCTCCATCTGCCTCCTGACATTTCCCACCTCGTGATCTTCAACTAACAGTAACACAGTTCTTACTGACACCATGTTTTTCAACTGCACTGGTGGTGGTTTCAATGCGGGCCTCAACTGATCTGGTATGGCATCACTTAGATAAACTTGCAAGTTAGTTTTACCAGTATATGTTTTATGTTGGATGCCCCTCATGACACAACCATTACCATTAACCCGAGCTTGGGACTGACACTTGAGATATGCTGGCTTGGGTTCCCTAATGGCTGGTTTTGCTCCCTAGTGGCTGGTTTGCTCACTAGTGGCTAGTAAAATCAATTATTATTTGTGTTCTTTTTTTTGTTGTTGTTGATGTTGACAAATTAACACTTTCAGCCATTTTCTAAAAAGAAATACAAGCAGATTAAAACTGAACTCAAGCGATGAAAACACTTATAAAACAGAATACTTTTGATGTTTATTTTTAAAATGGATCTGTTGATTGCTTGTTATATTGTTCTAGATTAGTTTCTGCTAAACTAACTACATAATTGCCCCCCCCCTCCCTCCCGCCCCCTTAATTTAAAACAAATATTTTATTGTTGAAACATACTGCAGCCATTATACCTTTTGATGTTTGTCATAATACAGCACTAAAAAATTCACAGCAGAATCACACGATCTTTCAAATTTTAATAAGTACGTTAAAGTTAAACTATTATAAATTAAAAAGCTTTATATGATTGCAGCATTAAGATTTTGAATTCTAGATTCTCAAGATGATTCATATCTTGACTAATACTTCACTTTTCCATGAAACAGATATGCAATTACTGTACATATAAAGATTTTGAGCAATGTTAGCATACATTTTTTTTCCTCACATTTGATTTGATTATTAAATATTCACAGATCATCAAACACAATAGGTCCTAAAGTGATTTAAAATTCTACATTTAAAATACACACAAATAACATTTTCAAATTTTGCTTGAGTTTTTGTTAATGTTTAAAAGCTATTTTGTGGTGTGTAAAAATTAACTAGCCTTTTTTAGGAGTGAAATAAAAAAATAACTTTTTAAAGTGCTTCAAAAATGTTAAGACTTTGGTAGACATTTCTTTATTAGGGCAGCACGGTGGTGTGATGGTAGAGCTGCTGCCTCTCAGCAAGCTGGCCGCCGGTTCAAATCCCAACGGGAGCCCATCTGGGTGGAGTTTGCATGTTCTCCCCTTGCATGAATGCTTTTATTCCGGGTACTCCAGTTTCTTCCCACAGACTACAACATGCATTAGCTTGATTGGTATCTCTAAATTGTCCCTAGGTGAGTGAGAGAGTGAATGGTTGATTGTCTCATGTATCTCTATGTGTCCCTGTGATGGACTAAAGACATGTCCAGAGTATACCCCTCTTCTTGCACAGAGACTGCTGGACATGGGGTTACCCCCTTGACCCAAAAAGAAAGAAGCAGGTGAAGATAATGGATTTTTTTTTTTTTTTTCATTAGCATCACCTGGTACTCTTTGCTCAGCTAAGCTAAAATATTTGCTAATCTCAGCTGAATGTCATTTGGCTGTAAGCTTGGCTAAAAATCCACAAGTTCTTTGATATTGCAAGACAAAAGAAAAGCAGGGTCAAATAGTAAAAATATGTTTAAAGAACTAATAAATTCATACATCTATTCATTTTCTTCGGCTGCTTTTCCAGGTCATAAGGGAGGTGAAGCATTTCCCCAGCTCTCATTTTGTGAGAGGCAGAGTGCGCACTAAACAAATACAGTAATAATAAAGTTGAACAAATAGATAAAAACAGATTTCCAAGGTAAAACAACACAAAATACTCAACATTCATTCTAGTCCATTTACAAAAAAGTAAAGAAAATGTTGCTTCTTGAGGTCATTATTTTGTTTATGTGGGCAAAGAAAGACAATCAGTCTGTGAGCAACGCAAAGCTTTGAGATTTTACATGAAATCACAAACTACTTCACTCTGTTTTTATGCTCTTAAAAAAATGTCCTCTAAATGCCCTTGTCTGATTTCAGATTTGTACAGTAATACAATTCAAAGCTAGGAGAAACTTGGACAAAACATGCTTTTGTAATGCTGGAAAAAAAAAAAAAAAACAACATTATTTAATGTTGTGCATTAAACTGACATTTTATCAAAACAAGAACAAACATGCATTTCAAAAACAGCCTTTGTACTTTATCTTTCTTGCTTCAGGGATTCTTTGTTTGTGTCAGACAACAACAGTATCATTAGTTGTTTTGTTTTAATAAGTGTCGGACTGGAGTGGGGTGGGGGTGGGGGGTGGGGGGGCGAGGGGGAGAAATGTTGCATGAAAGACTTCTTTGTACATTGCGAAGATATTCCAAAATAATCTCAAACAAGACAGGAGCCATTAGACATTGTTTGCCATGGATATTAATCAGGCTTTGTTTATCGAGAGAACATCTTAATGTTGTATTCTCTTTGAAATAATGAGCTGTGGCAAGATGAAAAGAAGTTAATTTCTTAATCCATTCTCCATTTTGCATTCCTATTACCTTGGAGTATTAGCAAGTTTTTTTATATACTGTATATTTTTTTATATTTCTAGAACACAACAAAACCAATTTTATTGTTTTCGATTATTTCTGCTCATGTTGTGCTGGTTATATATATATATATATATACATCTCTGCTTATGGGATAGTTGTGGAGTTTATTTAATCATGTTGAAGGTGAGAGTTAGCTTAGATTAGCTTGTTATTAAGCAGCAGCTTGACTCTTGACTTCTGCTTTGCTGCTTAAAAAAATAAAATAAAATAAAATAAAATAAAATAAAATAAAAGAACCATAATACAATTTCAAAGATGGTAAATTTATTCAAACTTGCAGATAATTTGCTGGAAAATAAGCAACCTTGACTTGAGTTACAACTTTATCTTGTATGCATCTATATTGCATTCCTGTTGATTTATTGTCCTCATCCTGGTTTGATTTATGTATATTTCTTGAATAACTTTAGCTGGTTGCTGAATCAGCTTTCATCACAGTTAAGTTAGTTTGAAAGTTTTTAGGAGTTTTTGGAGAGTACAAATCCACAGTGAAGCTGCTGAATGTGAATACAGAGAGATGTGCTGCGAATGAGTGACGCGCCGTCTTTTTACATGTGTTGCAACATTAACAGAATTTAATAGCTGCTCATACTTGTGAACAAAAGTAATTATTATAGGTTCACACCATTTATAACTGTGTCAACAGATTTGTTTCGTTTTCAGTCTCGTTGTTTTAATTCCCAGTATGCCCTATAGTCCAGATGACAACATTAATGGCATTTTCCCTGTTGCTCCCTCTAGAACCACAGTCAGCCTTTAAAGCTGCTTCTGTTTGTTCATTAGTGCTTCCCGTGACTTTTTAAAACCTTGATGATCAAAGCCAGCTTTTCTGCAAACGAAAATGTGAAATCACTAATTTGTTTAACACAGTCTTAGTTATAACCTCAAAGTTCACATAAAGACTTAAAAACTATTTTAATACATGCTTTTCTCCATGTGAGTATTTTTTATTATACTGTATTTGGAAACTATGAAAAGGAGTCAGTTTTACTCAATTTGTGCTTTAACTTGTACTTCTCTTTTCTGAAAGCTAACTCATTTGGCAAAAAAATCCTGTTATTATTATTATTATTTTTATTATTATTATCAGAGAGTCAGAGTTTTTTTATTGGTCATTCATACCACATGTGGTACATGTGGTGGAACAAAATTGTGTACACAGGCTCCCAGTTACATCCAACAATAAAATGTAAAAGAAAAACAGTAATAAGGTCTAAGATGTGAACTAACAAAAATGATAACTAAAAATAAGCTAAGGACTAATACACCAAACAGCAGCATCTTTATTCATCCAAGCAAATCCCACTGAGATCACAGATCTCTTTTGCAAGGGAGGCCTGGGCCTGAAAGCAGCCTAACATGCATGTTTTTGGTCTGAGGACACCGGAGTAACCGGATAAAACCCACACAAGCACGACATGCAAACTCCACACAGAAAGACCCCGGGTCCAACCTGGGATTGAACCAGCAGCCTTCTTGCTGTGAGGCAACAGTGTTAACCACTGATCTATCATGCTGCTGTTTAATTTAGTTGCTGTACATACACAGCCACTTTAAAAGCTTTTCTGTTTTGTTTTTGGATGCTTTAATAAACCTTTACCTAATGAGAACCTTAACTGATATCCTTACATAACAAATATGGAGAAATTATTACATGAAATGACAAATTATGAAAATGTATTTAGTTGTGATTATGTAGTGTTTTGGACAAAAACTTATAAAGTAGAAAATATTTAAATTTAGCTTTAAATTGTTCAAACTGGCTGAGTTGTTGCCCTTATTGTGCTTTCTAAAGTCAGTTGACTGGGGTGGTCATTACGAAGTGTTGTTTTATGTTAACCAGTTGTAGACACATCCAGCGATCATTTCCTGCATAATTAATCTCCATTCAATGGTTCATGAGATATTTTGCTAACACGACAAATGGCTACACACTTTTTTGGTGGCGTACAATGAAGTGAACTAAAGATTTGAGGAACGGTGATCTAGTTGCGAGAGATTTTACCAAAAATGTTAAAATGTTATAAAAGTGACGGAGGCGAAGATTTTCCAGTTGCCAAAGCAGTACAGTGTCGTTTTTCTAAATTCTTTTTGCCACCATCACATAAAAATGTGTAAGCATGTGCCCATCCAGTCACCTTTCATCAACCTGCTGTCTGTGTGTTATGACAGCAGCTTGTAGCAGGCAGCCTGCTCACAAACAAACTGAAGTGACATTTCGGCAGTGTAACGGTGCTCCGGTTAAACGAAGGCTGACTGCTCGCGCTCACTTTTTTGTGTTGTCAGAAAGAGCTTTGTTTTCTTTTCTTCTTCACGTCTGCGCCGCTGCCTTCCTCCACGCGCCATTTCTGCAACATCACCTGGTTGTTGAGGAGGTTTTAGCCAATATAAATAGCTCCACTTTCCGTAGCCGTGTGTGTTGTTAGTCAGTGCTGCTGTCAGAGCCTGTTTATGCCATAAACAGCCTCCTCCGAAGGTCTGCGGTCCTCATACTGTCACATGTGATTGGCCGTCTACTGCTCGATGGCCCATTCTACCAACGTGCTGCAGAAGCGGAGGAGGAGAGAGGGGGTAGTCGTGTGGTAACAGAAGCACCAGCAGCCACTGTCAGCTGTGGGCCTTACTCTGGGCTTAGCAAGCCAAATAAATAAATAAAAAAGCGACGGTAAAGATTGATAGATGACATGAACAAAATGTTGTACAGGAGACGGGAGGGTGTTGACAGAATATGCTTCCGAGGTCCTGAGAGGGCTAACTTGACTTCAACCACACATGACTAACCGCCCCGAGGGCAGGTAGAGAAAAGGCCCTGTCATAATCCATTACTGCATCTCCGCTCTTCAGGCAACATTACAGCTACACATCAAATGCTTCTGAACCTTCTGTACAGGGCTGACAGATAGAAGTATCCACGCTGGCTTATGCATGTTCGGGTTCCTCAGCTTGTTAAACCTCGTGTACATATCAAGTTGTTAGTTTCCCCTGAGTTATGTGTGCAGAGATGCTTTCGCTGTGACATTTTTTTATCATGAAATCAAAGTAGTGTCGTTCCGCAACCACTTGGAATGAGAGATTTTCACAGTGGTGCATTCAATAAACACAAAATATGCATGGGCGACTGGTTGGTGAATAACAGAAACGTAGTAAACATGTCTGAAAACGGCTGAAAACATGTGCTTTGAGTTAGCGCGCTTCATAATGCGCATAGCGCACGGCTGTGAGCTGTATTAGCAGTAAACTGTGTTCTTGTGCAACGCAGCTCTGACTCAATTTAAGCATCTCTCTTGCTGCAAGGCACATGCGTAATCCTTGTTCCGCTGCTGCATTCGTCACATGTTGATTGTTCCTTCTATACATGAAAACAAGAAATGTTAGTGTTCACTTTTTTAATGTCACTCACTGACGTTTACTAGTGCCTCAAATGACTTTATGAAGACTTCAAGAGATATTTATTAGAAAAATTGACAGTGTTGGTTTAGAACAAGTCCATGAAATCAAATTTCTGGGTGTCATACTGGATGATGCATTTAGCTGGAAAGCACAGATCTGCAAAGTAAAATCAAAAGTAGCCAAAAGTGTTGCTGTTTGTAACGGTGAGTAAGATTTGTTCTGGACTACAAATCTCTGTTTATTTTATATAAAACTCTCATTGTACCATATTTGAGTTATTGTGTGGAAGTATGGGGCAATACATACAAAATAAACCTACAGTCACTGTACACAATACAAATAAAAGCAATCATAAAGTGGGAACATACCATTATTTTTCAAATCAAATGTACTGAAGTTCTGGGACCTTGTAAAATTTATGTTCAAAGTAAGAAACTGTCAACTTCCACACAATATTCAAAAAATGTTTTATGACAGAGAGGGAGGGTTATAATTTAGGAGGAGAAGGAAATAAAAACAAACAATGTATCAGAACAACCAAAAAGAGTTTTTGTACATCAGTGTGTGGATTAGATCTATGGAATGAGCTCAAACAAAGTACAAATATAAACCAGCTTAATAAACAGCATAAGAATGAGTTTATTGAAAAATATGTTGGATAGGATGAGTGTTTCAATTTTTTTTTTTTTTTTGGAAAATATTGAACGCTACCATTTTCAGCTGCCAGAGGACCCTCGAGTAATATGGAAAGCCAAGTGTCTCATAGGTAAAAGTGGCTATTAATGAGACACTTGGCTTGCCATACCAAGCCACCTTCTCCTCGCTCCAAAACTCCTGGAGCAAATGCAAAATCAGCTGCATTTTGCTGCGCCGCCCAGGCAAAATGCAGCTGATTTGACCATTAAAGTGCATTTATTAAGGAAAGGTTCAACTGAGACACACCTTTGCTATAATGTCGAGCAAACAAATAATTGTTTTTAGGCGTTAGTTTTGTTAAATTCTTGTTAAAGTCCTCCTGTGTGTGCTCCCGCGGCCGCCATTTGGCAGCCAATCGATTTTTGGCACAACACCGGCCCACATTTCCGGGTGGTCAGCGGTGACGCATAATAGATGTGACTAATACAGTACAGCAAAGCAACTTATTTATGACCAGACATGAGCTATCTACCTGTTTCAGTCTCCCACTGGTGAAGCAGGGAGAGATTGTGCTTCGAATTCGTTTCCACCTTTCGTCTTTAACGACTGTAATTGCATCCTCCAAAGGTCCACCTGTCCCTCCAATAAGGTCCTGCAAACAACAGACAACATGTTTAGATTCTGCAGAGAATTCTCCAAAAATTCAACTACCTCCAGTGTTGACATGATCAAAGATGATAATCACTGCGTGCTAAATGAACTGCATTTGTACTGATCAATAACAAATTGATATTAGGAATATTTTTAAAGAATGTTCAGTGACGTGAACATATTCATCCCTCTTAGTAATCTTCTTACTTTGTTGTCTTACAAACTGGAATTTAAATTGATATTTTATTTGATTAAAAACAATAATTCATCCATCCATTATCTTTACCCACTT
>JARVGV010001153.1:10420745-10432519 GCA_031762435.1 Hypsolebias longignatus | reverse complement strand
GCTTGAAACACAGGAATCAGGGTGGCTTCTGGGTAATACCAGATGGCTAGGCCTCAGATTGACAAAGCCCCTTGGATTAGGGGGCGAAACGTTTCTTTTTAACAAAAAAAAATACGAAGTCCAGATGACATGATTCAACCTTTTATGCGGTGAAGCAACTTTTTTTCCCCCCACTTAATTAGACATAATTATACAGTGGTGCAACGTGTGTGGCAGAAAGTACAGTAGTTTATTGGGTAAATGACAAATGGCGAACTAAAAAAACATGTTTATTTTTGGTTTACTCTGACTTTATTGCAGTCGTTGCTTGGTTAAACCATTATTCACCAACAACAGTTTTTTTTTTAAGAACAAGCAGAATTTTACAACTTGTTCTTTCTTTTTCCAACTTGTTCCCAATAAGTTTTTTAATATACAAAAAAGACTAATTGTGAGGCTCTCAAACAGAACAAAAAAACTTTTTTGTTTCAAACTTTAAAGGGATCAGCAGTTTTGCAATCATTATTATTACTCCCTCCTGTTTGTCTTTATCCAGATGCGTGCCTTTCACCGATCCATGGAGTGGTCATTCAAGTGTCACTCCATGAATAGGAGGCTGATCAAGCAGAGGCTGTTGTCATAGCAACTGCCAAGTGACACAGGTAAGGGCACAGATGATTGCCTGAACTGAAGAGTGCTTGATGAGGGGTAGGGGCCACTGTACAATCATGGCTCGGTGAGTCAGGTCTCATGTGACTTAAAACGGGGGGACAAATGCAATGGTGGCATGGCAGATTTTTACATTTCTGTATCCATACAGAATGTTATTGACATATTTGTTTAATTTAAAGCTCACAGATTGTAGATACTGATGTGCAGACTTTGCTGATAAGTAGATAATCTTAGGGAATTTGTTGAAGGAGAATTATTTTTGGTAGGTCATGAGATTTTCTCTCCCCGCAAATAATTATTTATACAGTAATATTTTTCCCACTCTTGACATTAACCTTGTACAAGGTGTTCTAGACTTTTTGTGAATCATGAGGATGCTGCCTCGTGTAAGATTATGGGTCTAATAGACCTCTGCAGATGCCCTATTATTGATTCTTACAGAGAGAATAGTGAGCCTAATGTACCAAGCCAGTGGAGCAAAACTGACATAATCCAGCCACTGCTCTCTTTCCAACACAGCTCATGGAGATAAATCTTTGTCTTAACAAAGCAGCATACATTAGATTCTTATAATGGCAAATTAAGTAATTTTTTTTAAGTATAATTGGCTTGGCAGTTTTTTTTATTTTTTTTTAGAGCATATTTAGTTCCATCTTCAGAGTCCAGATGCAAAAACGCTGCAAGAAAAAAATGCATATGCTTTCGCTTCAGCCCTGCATGAAGTCTTTCTGTGACATCACGTGTTGAGGGGTGGGGGGGTGAGGGATTGGTGATGCACAATAGGCACTTAAAGTCAAAATCAGCCTTGTGAGAAATAAAAGCCGTCCGCTGGTGAAAAGAACAGCAAGACAGCTGCATCTGTCACGAGAGGTGTGAAAGACATGGAGTGGTCACACAGATTGGGTTGTCATTTTAAGGTCATCGTTTTATTTAAAGCATGTTAGTTGCTGCATTTCTCATTCTCATCTCTGCTCATCTGTGTTTTGTGTAAATGTAGAAACAAATATGTTTTTCTGTGTCAGTGTGAACAAATCTTCATATCCATGGAGAATTACAACTACAGTATTATGTTCTAGTGTATATTGAGAGTGCATTTGTGTTTTTTTTTTTTTACCTTGGGTATTGCTCTTTGCCCCTTTGCCCACTGCGAGCAAAGCAGATTAATGCAGTTCTCCGTACCGCAAGCTCTTTCAATTAAACTTTTGGCAGTACTAGAATCTAAATAGTACTCACATTTACTTACAAATTTCACATTACAAATAGCCTAAACGTCAGTTTTTGTGTAAACAAATTGTGCACTGATTATATTTAATCATCACTTAAGGAGTAATTGATCTTAAAATAAAAAGGTGATCTATTTTAAGGATCAACAAGTGGAGCCAAGAGCCCAGAGTGATAAATGCATCTAGAAGCAATCGTACATATTTGTGTCATCCTGCTGAAGAGGTTATTGTGTAGATGCTTGTGAAGCATTCACACTATTGTCATCCGTTTTTCATCCATACGTGTTCTGGCATCTTTCTTGTCCTGCAGTTTTCAAGCTATTTCAACAAATCAAATATCAATGATAATCCTGCTTTGACTTTTGGTATTGGAGCAAATTTTAGCCTTTTGAAATCACTTTGTTTCTCATAGAAAATGAGTTGAGCTCATTTTACTTCCTTCAAATCTTTAGAACTGTTTACAACCTTTTACTGCTCCTTTCACATTTTATTCTGGTTCAACTTCTTTCAGCTTACTTATGCTAATTTAAAAATTTTCAGCTACTTTTAGCTAATTTCAGCTGTTTGTTCTTTTTTTAGCTGTTTTGTGCATTTTTCGGATTCTTTCTTCTAACTGCAACATTTTTGTGCTTCTAACTTCTTTCTGCTAATTTCAGCTTGTTATGGTCCTTTGCAAGTTTCAGCTTTTTCAGTTACTGTATTTTAGCCACCATTGAGCTGTTTTTATGCAAATTTTAGCTTTTTCAGTTAATTTCATAGTTGCTGCACTCATTTCAACTTGTCAGTCTAATTCAGCAAAAATGTGCTCTCTCAATTTCCTCCTTGTAATTTCATCTTCTTTTTGTTATTTCCGCTACTTTTTAGCTAGTTTTATGCTAATTTAATATTTTTCCAGATAATTTCTACTTTTTTTCTGCACAATTCTGTTTTTTTTTTCCAGCCTATTAGGGCAAACATTTACTTTCTGCTTCTACTGCTAATTTAAGCTTGTTCTACCCTGTAAAGCTACTTAGCATTTTTTTAGCTAATTTAGTCTGTTTTGAAATAAAGTCAAGTTTTTCATGTTAATTTCAGCTACTTTCAGCTTAATTAACTTATTTCTGCTAATTTCAGCTTGATTTGCACCTTTCAGCTATTTTGTATAGTTTCAGCTTTTTTTCCTACTTCAGCTACGTTTTAGCTTTTTGTGCTAAATGTAGCTTTTCAGCTATAGTAATTCCACTTTTATTATTATTATTTTTTTTTTTAGCTCATTTCAGTTCATTCCACTTCCTTGGTAGTTTAAGCTTCATTTTTGCATTTTCAGCTACTTTTTAGCCATTTATTTAGCTAATTTCAGCTGTTTTAATTTCCTTTGTGATAATTTCTGCTTAGTTAAACCTAATTCAGCAAATGTGGGTTCTTTCTGCTTTCTTCTGCTAACTTTAGCTTGTTCTTCCATTTCAGCTACATTTCAGCATGTTTTTGGCTAATTTCAGCGGTTTTTTCAACAAGTTCTTCAGCAGTAAGCATTCACATTGCATTTTCACAGGGAATGCAATTTCTCTAGTTATATTTGTATGTGATTGTGCAGAAGATTACACTCACACATGTTCAAGAAAGTTCATGCTCAATAATCCAGGTACCAAATCCAAAACAGTAATTCTCAGTTGGGTTATCTGGATAAAGGTGAAATGTTTCTATAAAAAATAATTTGTCCAGATGATCTGACTGAGAATTATTGGATCGCACATGTACAGTTCTCACACATGTACAGTTCTCACACATGTACAGTTTGCTTTTTATATCTGATTTTTGTTAATTGTTTGAAGTAGAAAAGGTCATATCGTTTGTGAATACAGTAATTGAAACTCCTACACTTCTGCACAAGTGAAAAATAAATAAACCCTGTGAAACCATTTTACCACATCTTTACAGTTCTCAACAGAGCCTTTCCTAGTGGTGAAGAAAAATAAAAGGGGAGAAAAATAGTCACATTTCTTGCAAAAGAACAAAATAACCCATAGGTAATACCGTTACCTGTATTCATGTTCTAAAGTAGCTTTATTTCCTAAATATTGCCCCTTAAAATGCAAAGTTCAGCTGTAAAAACAATAAAATAAAATAAAAAATGTACTCATCTTGCAAATACAATGCATTTTTTAAAGCAATTGGTTGTTATTATTATTATTTGCCAAAATGAAGTTTGTTTGCTCTTCAGTTCACATCATGAACCCATTTCAGAAACGTGACTTCAATACATGTTTTCGTTGCACTCCAAACAGACAATATGTTGGTGTTAACCTCTTTAGACACTGTCACCGTTCCTCTTTTATAACATCAAATTCACCACTGGTTATAAATTCTGTGCATCATCCTGAAGTAAACATAGTGACTTGTTCAATGTTTTCATTCAGTCACCTTCTATTACTTACCATCGTTTCAGGAACATGTTGAAGAGACTCTTTCTAATTGCTGCCATCGCACTGTCTTCGGGTTACAGTGCTGATCTCTTTTGGCAGCATCAGAAAGTGTTCCTCAGCATGCTTCCTTATTGCTGATGTCAGCAGGGGAGTCTAACCGGACCTTTGCAGAACAGACAGTGCAGTCATCCCAAATAGGAAGACTTTTGCTGACATTTGTCTATTCAAATAGTGCACACAAGAAACTATATTTGACCCTGGGTGTGTTGCATTCATTTCAATGCAACAGTAGCTTTTTAGACAATTTGATTCCTAGGGTGTGATGGATACTGACATTTTTTCCACTTTTAGCCCTGACAGATTCTCTTGTACTTTTTTTCTAGTACAGATTCATTGAAAACAGTGATTGTGTTCTGTTTATTGTCCTCCAAAGAAAAAGGAAGCGACGTGACATCTGCCTGCCCACCTTTTGAACAGCAACACAATTCATGTTGAGAAGGAAGCTTTGTACATTGTATGCTTTTGCTTCCCTATGGGCATATTTTTCACACTTTTAAAGAGGTGCAACATCCAAATTGTTACTTTATTTTCAGCATGATTTTGAGATACCTGTAGAAAATATCAGTGCGGGTCTCTTTTGAAATATTATTGTGAAATCACTGCAGCTGGCACTTATACTCTTTTGCTTTGAATCCCTGTGTGTAGATGATAAAGACATTGTGTATGTCTGCGGTGATTTACCTTTTATAAGCAGTTTAATAGTTCAAGACTGCAATCCTTATTCCGTACTTTATGAACACGTGACTCCCTCCATACTGTCATTTTACTCTGTTGCTCCTTTATTATGTGTGCTTCTCTGAAAATGTTTGGCCAATCATTGTGAAAAAAATGGGTTATGTCCCTGAACAGATCACTAGTCCATCTCAGGGCTGGAAACATAATAAAATAGTTTAATAAAACAGTATTTTTTTCTACCTGAATTAATGAACTAAAGACTGAAAATATTTTATTTTTATTTTATAAATCAATTTATTGCTTTCAGTTATGAATAACATGGTTAGTCCAAGAGAAAAAAAAAATATTCCTGCTAAAATGGTAACAAAACATGCTTAAAAAAGAGCTACAGCTAGCTGTTTTTGCCACTACTTGCACTTGCAAATGGTCTCCAACAAAAGGCCAGTCAAAAATATATCTACAGCAGGTAAGATATTAACTGTTCATACTATAACTCACAACCGACTACAACATAAAACTGTCATAATTTGTGTTTCTGTTGGTTTTAATAGGTCTTTTGTGATTAAATAGGTTTGTATCTTATGTTTCCTGTGTTTAGACTCACTTATTTCACAGTGAGCAATCAACTCAGCTACTTCCACTTGCCTAATTACCTCTTCCCAGTATATTCAATCTCTTTTCATTTTCATGTTAGCAGTGCATCATAGGCTCCATGTCACATCAGGTTTGTGTTCCTCGTTTTCTTGTGCACTCCTGCAATCATCTGAGTTTTTTTTTTATTTTTTACAAGTTTTATTTTTCTGCTTCGCCAGCCTTTGTTTTTCTATTACACCAGTTTTATATTTTGAACTCCTCTAGTCTTTCTCTGTGTTCTGGGTTCACTCCTACCAGGAACCAAACATTAACTTTTCCACAGAGCTCCTTCAAACTGTCTGAATTATCACTTTAAATGGATCTTACAACCTGCCAAGGAGCAAAAGCCATTCCGATTTAACCTGTTTCAGCTTAACATTTTAGTTTAGTGGCAGTATCATACTTTGTACAATACTTTCTTTTGTTGTAGTTTACTGTCTGTACATGACATTGTAGTGTGGAACACTTTTGTTCCTTCATTCACAAACAAAGCCACACAAGGCATTTGGTTCACGTTTCACTATTTTATAAAATGTATATGAACTAGTTTAAGTCACTGTGATTTTAAAATATAAATAATAAAACACATGTATGGATGATGCTACTTTTTTGTTCTTTAAAAAAAAAAAAGAAGGAGAACCCCTCCTTCCAAATATATATATATATTTAGTTTACTATACTTAATTTGCAGATTAGCTTGCATGAAAAAAGATAGGGAAAAAAAATAAAAAAAATAAAAAGCTTTTATCCTAATTAAGAGCAGCAGCAGATCTCAGAGTCCCTGGAAGCCCATTTGTTATCATTTGTAGGTCCAGTTTTATGAAAATTACTGTAATCCTGTAGTGTGCAAGAAGCTAATACATTTCGATTTGCTGCTTTCTCTCCAGGCAGACCTGGAGGTGTCAGACTTTATCCGCTCCCATCCTGCCGGAGGGGATATCGCCCGGTTTGATAAATGATGAATTCCTGATGGATTGCCTCCAGTCAGTCAGTAGACAGAAAATAGCTCACAGCTCATATGACGAATGTTACCCTACCCACACTCCATTTGACCTTAGGAAAGATGGACAGCCCACTTTGTTGTTATTTTTCCTCTATCTTTTTTAAACAACACGCTCAACTGTCAGTAGAGCTAACAATTACCACGTCCACCCACCAAATGAGTACATTTTCAGACGACAGATTTAATCCGTTTAACATATGCCTGAATTGATTTTGAGCTTCAGAATCATTAATTAAAGCACAGGACATTTCCTGGCAAGCTGCACATTGATGGAGAGCAGATCATTAGTGGTCCTTTGGGTCCTTGTAATATACTCTTCTGACAGTGGGCAATTCAACAGCAACTCCAGAAGGAGGACCCAACTTACAAATCAACCTTGTTGACCTGTAATTTGTTGTAGGGTGGATTTTTCAGCTGCTCTAAGAATAAGGAGCTATTCCCTAGTGGTTGTCAGTTATTGGTTTTACAATAGGTATTTGGATTTGTTAGAAACTAAATAGAAATTACATGTCTAATATGATTACAAACATATAATTTTTTATTTTTTTTAATTAGTACTGTGTAGTAAGTTGTGCTGATTAATTAGGCCTGGCGAGTCTCACTGAGGACCTTGGTTCAATAGCTATGATTACCAATCCTAAAATCAATTATGTCCTTATTTCTACACTTGTGACTATTGGCATTTTGACAGATCTCATACTGCAGGGTATTGCGTGTAATTAAAAGGCATGACAAGGACTATTATGGTTGCAAGGATATTTTATTTGTGATTACATCAGTTTCCAAACTCATATCCTGCTGCAAGCCCAGAAACTCGAACCTACACAGCAGCACTAATCTGAATCAGAGCAGATGAAATAGCATAACAACAAAACTCATAGCATAACAATGTCTTCCCCACCACCACACAAGCACACATACTTTAAAAACCTGGTGACCTTTATGAGAGTGGTGCGTATAATCCACTGAAAATGGTGGAGGTAATGACATGTTTTTTGGCAGTACTTTTTCCAAAAATAAAAATAAAACAACACCACAGTCTATAGCCCATTTTTGGAGCTTTATTCATTAGAATAAAATGAAATAGAAATAGAAATGTTGCCGTTTTCTCGCATTTTGTGAACACGAAGACCCAGACAAGTTCAAGACCCAACAAAAAATGAGCTCTTGATTGCAACCAACATTGATTTCCTGAGTCTGTGGATGACCACAAACCAGTGTCTGGTGTTTGATTAAATGCCAGTGCCGTGTTAGGAAAAAAACACCAGAGGTTATCTCCTGCTTGCTGTCTGCACTATATTGGTGATGGAGTGGGGATGTTTTAGTGGTTAGCACACAGAGCAGCTTCCTATTGAACAAGTACTTTGACATATGGTGCAGCTTCTACTTATCTTGATACAATTACAATCAGGAGCAAAGAAGAATATAGGATCTACAGACCACAAACTGATGCAGCAAGAACAATCAGATTCATACTAACCACACCAGCAAAATTTTAAACCGCTGTCTTCTAATAGAGATAAGGAAATGTTTGATAAAACAAGAAAACATTGACCTTTTTATTAACAATTTAGATACAAAATGAAAAATATTCACATTATAATTACCATACATTGACCCAGTACTGTAGTCTGTGTGATAGGCGAGTATACGGCAAATAACCACAAAAAAATACTTGGGAATTTCCACATATCAGCCTGAGCGCAGTGGTCTCTACACTATGTCTGTATGCAGCACATGGTTGTGTGCAGACTAGAGGAAGAGACCCCCCTCCCCCCACCCCCGTTCAAAACAGACCTGTGTCATGTGATTTGTATGGTGACAATGGAAGTTTACGAAGAGGTTAAAAAAATAAAACCAATGTAATCATTGGCAAAATTTCATTCCAGACAGTCGGCGTCTTCTGGAGTTTTGGCAAAGACGTGCAAAGAAGCTAAGTAGCTACAGGCAACCTCCTTGGCTTCTAGGGTTTTCCAAGCTTTATACTGCATATTTCTTCCCATACCAAGGAATAATATTTGGTATTGTGGATTTATCAAAGAAGTTTACGATCGTACAACGTCAAACAAAGGCGGTCAGTAAGCTAATCCCTCAACTTGTAGCCATTTTTTCATGCTAAGTGTTAGCAAACAGTAGTGCTTGGTGTATATCTGGATGGAACTAAACTGATTTTGTACAAAGTGTTTAATAGTTCAAGTTCAAGTTGTGTTTATTTGTCATATGCAAGGTTAACAGTATGAAATGCTCAAGATGAGAAAAAACAATTTGACTCGCTAATAAAACAAAACAAAGAACGAACAAACAAGAAATACTAAGCATGGAATAAGGGTACAAAAATAAAGTACCAAAAAGTGAAAAAGCAATTATACTATTTACAAGGTCCTAAACAGAAAATCGTAAACAAGAAAATGGTAGAACTTTTAATGGTGCAAGTGGGATGAATTTATATGAGTAAGTATTTAGCACTGTTTACCCACTACGAAGATGTAGAGTACACCAATGTTTCTAAGCACAGTATAACATTACAAAAAAGTAGACCACTGCATTGATCGTCTATCAGGTATACTTGCAGGATTTTATAGCTTACTTTTCCCAGTAAATAATCTGCTACTTTTATTATTAGCTCCCCTTAACAAGATAGTTCCAACTGCACAACAGAAATGAAAATATTGAACTGATTCCTTTAATTAATATAAAACCATTCTAAAGCATTTTTAAACTTACAATGGGACATAGATTGACTCGTTTTGAAAGGAACTTGGCTTTCTTAAACTCTTCCTGTTAAGGCAGTGTCCAGTTTTATCTGGTAACTTGCTGAACATCCAAATAAAATGTGCTGTAAGGAGTTTTTCCCTTCAAGGAGGATGTAAACGGATGGGGTGCTCTGCTAAAGTGGATTTGGGGGAACCAGCCGAGGCTGACTAATCAGGGGGTGCTTGGGAGAGCATTAAGACAGACGTGTGGAGGGGAAATGTGACACCTGGAAATTACACAATGTAATGGAATCAGCCAAGTGGTAAATGTAGCTTTTAAATAGGTTTTGTGTTCTCCATTATCTTGCCAGACACTGATTGGTCCTGACAGCAAGGGAAAGTGACGGTCAGCATGTTTCCCCCTCCCCTCCAGTAAAGGCACACACTTTTCCATGTGGGATACAAAGTTCTTTGTATTTAGACTGATGTAAGGCTGGTAGGAGCTTGTATTAATGATCACTGCAAAATTTAGGATTTAATAATTTTTTGTATGTAATGGTATTTTTACTCAAATTTGTTCCATCTCTTATTTTTTCATCACTGTCGGAAACATTTAAAAGTTGACACTTTTCACAAGTTTGTTTGCTATACCTCTTCAAAATGTAAATGCTCTTGTATGTATTTCACATTTCATGCAAATAAGAATCGCAAGTTGGACAGTGTTGGTATTTTGTTGGTCTATTTTCTTCACATCCTTTCAAATCAATTTTACATGCACTGCTCAGAGTCACACAATCCCTCATTCTGAATTAGCGTTTAATTTTATACCTTTTGCAGCTGATCTCAACCCTCAGTGATTAAGAGGTACTGAACCCTGTACAGGTAACCAGTCCATCAGAGAACTACCACAGCAACACAACCATGCATGCTCAACCATCAATTTTCATGTAAGATTACCTTTTTTAACTTTAGGGGGAAGGTTTAAAAATAACAGCATTTTAAATATATTAATGACATGAAATATAAAGTTAAGAATTAACTTAAACAATTATTGAATTGGAGGGTGGGCTTTATTAGTTGCACTGTCTTACAGTAATTGGCAGATTTTTAGGTTATAAGCCAGTATATTGTGATTTTATTTTGTATATTTGATTTTATGCATATGTGTTGGAAGCATTTGGATTTTGAGGCTCCATCACCTTCATTTATCAACACGTACAATTTAGAGATATAGTGAGCATGAACTTTCTTATTTAGAGATATAGTTCTATTTTACAAACTGAATTTAAAACAATTACTGTGAATATTTTTTAAATGCTTGAAAGCCCAATTCAGCAGAACTAGTTGCCTGTTATAGGTTTATGTCTACTTTCAATTTCCAGATAACATTTTAAAGTTTGTGTTTTAGAGTAGAAACCAGGCTAAGCCAGAAAATGGTCTGAGAAGTTTCTGAATCTAAATGCAATGTTCTCTGACCTTTGAACTCAATACAGCTTCTTGTGATTGGACTTTTGTGAGCGGATTGGAATATGTTGATATTGTTCACCTTTACAGGTACAGGCTTACCAAACAGGGGAGTGCACTTTCAACAGCACGCCGACATTAAGAAGTCAAAAGCCCAACAGCGCAACAGTGTTAGGAGCTGTACAATTCATTTTCTCTCTTCCAACTTTTAAAGAGTCATTGACTCAACTAAAACCTTATACTTCCAGATAAATTTGCCCTCCGTTTACCTAAAAATAGCTTTTGAGCAGGTGACATTGAAAGAGTTAGCAAATAAGTCAGTGAAAGGAAGGTCCAAAATCACTGATCCTCATCTTCATTGTTCCAGCTTGTGAACTAAATCTGTGGCTACTGGAACTGAAGTGGACCAGGTTTTATTGCAGGGTAATGAAACCTGGTCTATCAAAGCCTATCTATCTAAAGTTCTATCAAAGGAAAATTATCCTGATCCGTTTATTGCCCACTTTTGGTAATATTTTGTTTATTGTTCTTGTGTTTATCGGTAATTCTTCTTCTTCTTCTTTGGTTTTCTTTGGTGGTTGGCTTTCAAATTTTTGAAGCATTACCACCACTTGCTGGTTTGGAACTGGAATGCCACTCAAAAAAATATCCGTAAGGATGGACAAATAAATAAATAACATTCATATTCTTTCAAACAACTGAGTTTGTTTCAGGTATCAAGATGTTGGTACTTGTAGATGTTGCATTCTCTTGCAACAACTTTATAGGGCCGAATCTGACTTTTATTCCAGTGAGTCTTTTAATTATTTGCCTTCTTTCATGACTGTATTTCTTGCAGATCATTTACCAGTAGTTTCTTCTGAGTGTAGTGTCACTTCTTAGTAAGTTCTCTGCCCCACCCACTCTCACCTGTTCCTGTTCCTCAGCGGCTCCTCAGGTGTTTCTCATTCTGATTGTTAACTCACATCTA
>JARVGV010001153.1:10387281-10397796 GCA_031762435.1 Hypsolebias longignatus | reverse complement strand
CCCTTGGATGAGGGGCGAAACGTTTCTTTTTAACAAAAAAACGAAGTCCAGATGACATGATTCAACCTTTTTTGTCGAACACAACACTGTTGAAACTAAATGTTTCAAGTGACAAATGGAACTGGAAACTAGAATTTGCTTCTTTTTTTTTTATTTTTTTTTTTATGTTGACGTGTTGTGAAATAGGTAAATATTATAAATGTATGTGTTTAAGTTTCCATTTATTTTTGTTTTTATTTTGTGTGTGTAGCAACATCCTTACACGAGTTCATATTCAGAGGAGGAGAGTGAAATATAATTTTATCAGATAATACATTAATAGACCATTATATATTACATTATTATTGTTTAGTGTATATCTTAAGATCAATGTATACTGTTTCTTTTTTGTGCTTAATATTTTTGCTACTTTTGGATGTAACTGGGACCTTTTGTACACAATTTTGTTCCACCTCATGTACCACATGTGGTGCCTATGACAATAACGAATGTTGAAAAAAAAACACACCTGAACTTTTATTGAATCGATGCAGTTCAAAGGAGCTATAAAAACATACTAAAAGTTATATGAGAATTTTTCAGGTCATTGAATAGTGTGCTTCACCCATTTCTCCTAAACATGATCTTCATCTATAATGGATTTCTTCCATACGATTGCTGAACAGATTCAACAACCCAGAAACAATCATTGATATCTAAACTGCAGGTTCAAACAACAAAACCTGATTTTTACATTTATAGCAAGCAAAACTGTATTTAATTTTTTCCCACTTTAGCGATGAATACATCCCATCCATCAATCCATCATACTTACCTGCTTCTTTACAGGTCGTGGGGATCACTGATGCCCATATCCAGCAGTCATTGTCCGAGAGATGGGGGGACACCCTGGACAAGTCACAAGTCCATCACAGGGCCACAGAGACAAACTTTCACTCTCTCACTCACACCTATGCACAATTTAGAGTTACCAATCAGCCTGACATGCATGTGTTTGGTCTGTGGGAAGAAACCGTATAAGCTACTCTGAGAAAACCCACGAATGCATGGAGAGAACATGCAAACTCCACCCAGAAAGGGCCCCGGCTGGGATTTGATCCAGCAACTTTCTCGCTGAGAAACAATTGTGCATGCAGTATACACGGATTCACATTTACAGTATGCAACACATCTGCAAGTTTATAAATGTGGGAGGGAACTGAAGTGCACAGAGAAACCCTGCTTTATTTCCTTCTAGACAAATATGGTTAAGTTGTTGTACATCTGAAGCACACAGAGGATGTTTGTGAAAAGGTTGTGCTTCAATTAGGATTTCCTTTGAAATACTTGTTTTAATCATACTTCTCAGAAATCAGTTTCTTACATACAGTACTTGTGAAATATTAAGCTTTACCTTCAAGACAGATAGATATGGCTGCATAAATAGAAGAATGCATAGATGGTCAGACTCATGAGTTATTCAGAGGAAAAAGAAATATGCTTGCAGGGATGGAGAGACTGATAGGCAGGCAGTCCTGATCACTCAACCAACAGGAGCTCACTTTACCGGTGTTGTGCTTTATGCACATTTGTGTTTATGAAATTGCAATCGATTGTTTCAATTACATGCACGACTGGACCATAACATTGTCACAACTGATGTGCTATTCCAAGACAACCATGATAAAATATACGTATAATATTTTTTTTTCTAGTTCTGAGTGATGTAAAAGAAAGATGCTTATTGATTTTTTTTTTCTTTCCCAAAACAAATCCTGTGCATTATGGACTTCATGTATGTTCTTATAAGTCTTTTTATATGAAATACAATTATTCATACAGCACTTCTCAGTCTATAGTGGCCACTTCAACATATAGAAGGAACTACTTACAGATAATCTGCCAAATACCTGAAAAAGCACACCTTTTCCTGAGCGGAAGTCATTAACCTTGTATTCATGACTGAGAATATAGTGCACACTGTAAAAAATAATCTCAAAGATCACAGTTTTGCCTATAACTGCAAGGGTTGCTAACTACAAAGTACAATAGACTATCTCTCATGGGGAACTACTTTTAACAGTTCTTCTTTTACAAAACAAACTGTCAAGATGAATCAAAGTTGTCAACTCTTAAGTGGAATTTAGAGTTGATGCTTACTTGGAGAAAAAATACTCACAATTAAACCTTTCACTGAAATACCGCTGAAGATCTCCAAATGAATACAATGAGCTTTTTCTATACACTTGTTTAGTTATTCATGTAAAACATATAGCAATTCTAACAATATGTAAAAGACCAAAGCATCCAATGCTGTATAATTTTTTTAATCCAAAGGTTTGACCTTTTTATCTTGTTAAAAAAATAAATAAAATAAAATAAAATAAAATAAAATTAGGAAAAAAATGGCTAACGGTAAAATATTTTTTAAATTTTATTTTAAATACCAAATTTCTCTAAATAAACTAGACAAGCTTAACATAAAAGTCTAATTTGGTCAGTGAGTTACATTGCATAAAGTTGAGTAGTTCAGATGGCAGGATGTGGCTGTTAAACAGGATCACCGAGTTGTGGTTAGGTAGATTACTTCATGAAGAATTCTCTGATCATCTAAAATGAAACAGCTTTGAGTGCTGTCTACTGCAGGTAAGATATTGACTACAAAAAAGGTCTGCCTGCAACACCAATTCATAAAAAATGCATAAAGAAAAGATTAAAAGTGTGTTTTTGTACTTTGTAAGAAGTCATTTCAACTTTTTATTTAGACGGTTAATCCCATTGAGCCTTTACAAGAGACCTGATTCTTGCCATTTCCATGCTCTCTGCAGAAAAGCTGGAGCCATTTGAGTACAAAACGGCCATCACAAAATTAAAAGTGTAAACGTAGCTTGAAGCAATAAACATGCGCTGTAGAGTTGTATAAATGTGATAAAACCATTTCACCTGCAAAAGAACAAAAAGCTTCACACGCCATGACAAAACAAGCCAAATTATACTTACACACATTGAATGATTCTATTTTGTGACGTATATTTCAGCTGTGAAACCTGCTGTTAATTAATGCTGCTGCACCTGTCTTTCATTACTGCTGCGCATGATTAATGGGTTCACAGACCATATCAGCACAGTTTATCAAAAGCGTGTTTCAAAATAGGATGGAAAATAATTACTCAGTGCTTGTAGAGTACAATATGTAAAGGAAGGCTATAAAAGACAATGCTGATGTGTTAGACTGTCAAACTTTCAACTTGTGTGTTTTGATACAATATTTTCTATTTTACTCCCAACACTTTCTACTATATTCATGCTTGACTGACATTCATTTAGAAAGCTGATTTATATTCTGATGTTAGGTTTGCTTTAGGTTGCTGAATGTTTCGGCTACACTTTCAGAACAAATTCTTCATTTTAGTGGCACAGCTGTTAAGAAACAATTTGTGTTTCTGTGAATGGGCAAGCAAAGTGACATTTAAAACTAAAGTAACCCCCACTTTCCCCCCCAAACTCCAATCTGCTCTTATTGGTTGACTCCACTGGCCTTAGCAGGAACTGCTCACTATTCTTCATTAGCCTTGCTGAAAGAATTTAATTGGATGCTAAATAAATATAGTGTATGCCCGAGTGCAAGAAAAGTCATTAACATTTCATAATGCCTTCCAGGAAATGGCAAACTTTAAAATACTATTAAGTATACCAACACAATTACTTTTTTTTTTTGGTCAGTTGCAGATGTATGGGGGGTATAGAGTTGTGGGAAATATCACATAACAACACTCAAAAATAGAATTTGATTTTGCAGGAATACTAATTTGCACAATTAAATAATAAATGCCATCTATATTGTGTGGCTGCAGAAGCGACAAAATTATTTAAGAACTAAGAACCAAACCATTGAATACAGCAAAATGTATTCCTCTAAAAACTGTCATATCTGCCCTCAGTCCCATTTTAAATGCACATTTTTAAATACAGTGTTTTTTTTTTTTCTTTATTAGAAAACAATATCAATTTCCCCCAAACTCAGTAATTATTTTTAGGTTGGTTGGTGAACTAAACTGGTAACTTCACAAGGAAAGACACAAGACAAGACAAGAGAAGAGATTTGTAATATTAGTGGCTGAGTGGTTAGAGCAGTCGTCTTATGCAAGAGTTGGGGGTTCGATTCCACCAGCAGTCCCATGTTGAAGTGTTCCTGGGCAAGACACTGAACCCCTCATTGCTTCCAATGTGTGTCCCATCGGTGTATGAATGTGATAAAACTCTGATTATTCTTTGTATAGAAATAGTAGAGTGCTGTATGAACAGGTAAATGAGGGCACAGATTGTAGTGTAAAGCACTTTGAGTGGCTTGATAAGACATAAAAGTGCTGTATAAGTACAGTCCATTTGCCATTCATCTTATGACGTCACTGAGCATTTAACCAAATAATAACCATACAAAACGGCATTAAATTGCATATACATAGAGTTTGTGCCTTTTTGGTATTGTGGTTCTAAGAGCAAATGTAAAGCAGTGATAAATACGTGCAACAACGAGTAGAATTATTTATCATGCCCATCATTAGTAAAAATCTTTATTGTTTTAATTAAAAGCACTGTTTGCATTTGGATGAGAATTGGAAAAAAGGAAGTGTGAACAACTTTTCAGGCTTATTGTGGCATTATTATTATTATTATTATTATTATTATTATTATTATTATTATTATTTATTTATTTATTTGTGTGTGTGTTTTATGTGTTCTTGATACTTTTTTAAATAATTTTGATGAAAAAACATGCTTATCATTGTTAGGTCTTTAAATTCAGGGGGCATTAACACAGGGCTACAATTATTGTCAATAAATGAACTTGAATCTGCTAAAGAGCCCTCCAGGGCCTCCTTAAGGTGCAGCGTATTGTGATGCGTTACTTGCCAAATTTTATATATTTGCAGAGGCATGAGGACTGACAAAATCTTTCAAATTAATTTCACCTCAAGAGAATGATTTCAAGCAAAAAAATAAAATAAAATAAAATAAATAAAAATAAAAAATAAAAATAAAAAAAAAAGGTCCAACCTGTTTGTTTTTCCACACTTTTCCCACAAAGTAAAACTGTCCTATTTGACCTGAGGTATTTCAATTTACTGAAGCAGCCCAAAGGTGTTGATTAAAATTTAATTTACAGCACACAAATCCCCTGTTTCTAATCCCCAAAAGTCCAGAATGTTGTGTTGTCATCAACCACTTACTGGCTGGTAAATATAAATCCTTTCACCTCTCACTTTGCAGACCATGGGTAATTTGCAGCTATCTGCTCAGAAGCTTTCCCATGAGAAGAGCCAAGCATCATAATGGAAGCAGGCTCAGTTGTACCTGACAATATATTATGAAGCTACATGGTATCACTTGGCAGTGGAAGGAAGGGCCTTCTATTGGTCTGTCATTTCTGGTAGAGTTGACATCGTGGGTAATTAAACCTTTGCAACCTCCCAGTTCTAAAAGTTCTAAAAAAAAAAAAAGCATCTAAAAGTTACATGTTTGAGATGACGCTCCAGTCTTCAAAGTTGCTCCCTGGTGTTGCTCATTCTACTTAAATCTGTCATTTTGCTTTATTTTTTTATTATTTTACATTGACCCTGAAGTTCTTTTAACCACAGGTTACTTTTAAAGTGCAACAAAGTAAGAAATAATTTAAATATAGGTTGAATAAATCACACGCATTTAAGAAGACAGTTCATTGGGGACATGCTGCATAATTTTAGTGTTAGTCTGTAAGAAAAAAAAACTAGAGTTTATATATTTTCATAGCTTAGTCAATGCAAAAGTAAAAGGTAATGCTATTTAATGGACTATTCAAAGTGCATAGCAAGTTAGGTAAAATGTAGGTTCCTGTCAGGTCACACTCTTATTGACTATGCAGTGAAGGAGCACTCGGCTTCACAGTTTTCTGTAGGACTTTAAAAGTAGCTCGCCATTGTAAATGGTAAATAGACTGCACTGATACGGCACCTTGTAACCTTGTTTTAGGCTCTACAGAGTGTGTTTAAAGTGCATTGCTCATCAACCCATTCACACACTGAGTGCTTCTTTATATGTACCGTGTATTTTATATGTACAATATGTTCATTTTTATGCAATCAGCATATTAGGAGCAATGTGAGCTTGTGTTTTTTTATGTAGGCTTCAATATGTGGAGGGCTGGAAACTAGCAACCTTCCAGTTGGAAGAAAAATATTCTTCTTTCAACAAACACAATTAGACCATGTGTTGTCATCATCATTGTTTAGTGGTGATTATCAGGTCTGGACATTATGCCTAAAATCGCAAATTTTCTGAATAAATCTGGATCTCAGAATAGAATAAAAAGAATGCACGTCTACTTAAATCTGACATTTCACCCTTAAAATAAAACGACAATTTAATATGTTTGCCTGCAAACAGAAGCAGACTATTCTGTGTGTTTTAGTGTTTCATATGGACAGCTCCTGCTTTGATACACCAACACTCTTTATGGTTTGTGCTTGGGACATGAGTAATTTATGCACCATAATTGAGTCTCTACGTGCACCTCAGTGTAGATGATTTAATGTACTGGAGAAGCCTTTTGAAAATGTCTAACCCATCACTGTATCATCAAAATGATCTGTTTTCATTTTTGATGAGTCTAATGTTTGCTATGAAATCAAGCACAGCTTGATCACGTGCAGCATCACATGAAGCTGGGCCTCTGTACACATCAGTGCATGTAGAGTCCATGGTGCAAATGATGGAGGGGGGAAAACACATTATACTTATGGTATATAAAAATGTTGATGAAGCACAGCTTGATTCTGGGTAGTATACTGGTGCCTATAATAAATGATAAGTGCATGCCAGAAAGTGCATTTGGTGTTGAACGCATGCAGAGAAACATGCGTAACGGTGCCATTTCACACCCATCCGTTGATTCTTTTTCAGCAACTGGATATTAAAAGATTGCAATGTTACACATGAGCACTTAGTCCCATAAATGTACCACAAACAAAAACATGACAAACTGATTAAAACTTTCCTTTTTAGAGTTTCTGATTTCCACACAACAAATCTGCACTCAATGATCCGCTGGATAAAGTCTGAGTAGGACTGACTCCTGTAATTCAATATATGCAAATATCAGGCTGCCAAGGTTCACGTGTAGCGATTATCCATGTACAAGATCTTTGATTAAGCCAACACAGTGCAGTGTGCATTGATTAAAAGAGCACATTTCCAGATGACCTGTACCTCTAATTATAGTTCTTTTCTTTAACCCACTCAGTGATTACTGCTAGGTGTGGTGAGCACTGAGTACCTAAATAAAGTGTAGAGTCATAATCAGTATATAAATGGCTATTTTTGAGCAAGAGCATTTTTTTTTAAATCATTGACTTTTGCTAAATAAAAAAAAAAAGAACTGTCAGAGCAGCAATCTTAAACACTTTCATGGTTTTACCCTCATGCATCCCAAAAGACCTTTTAACCCTGAAAAATCAGACATGGAGCACTTAAAAGTCTTGAGTGGAAAAGTGCACGTTTTAAAAGCTAGATTTATTTACTATCCACTTTTATTTCGTTTCAAATTACATATTGAACCAATTAAGCCCTTCTTGTAGTAATTTTAATTGATGACAATCTGGCGTCCATATTTTAATGTTTTCGTATGTGGGCCAAAACTATCCAGATAAAAAGACTCGTGGGCCACAAAAATGTGAATTTAACTCAACCTGAACAATATTTTTGAGAAAGGACAACATTTTACTAATTTTGGTGGAGAAAATGTTTTAAATTGTTGTAGATCCGAAACATTATTAGTCTCAAACAATAAGCTTACATTTTTTTATAATGAAAAAGGGTTTAATTTGATTTGTTGAGTCTGTTTGTTTTCTTGTTTTTGAAAGTTCATTTTAGTCTGTTCTCAGAAACAAAAGCATAATGAATAAGTGTCCTTTATTTAAAGGGATCAGCCTTTTTTTTTTTTCATCCAGCCTTTACTGGTTGGTCCCATTGAGCCACGAGGACTCATTTACAAAAGAGACCTGTGTTATCATTTTCCTAACAACCTGAAACCACGGACAGCCCAAAAGGCTGCTCGAAGTTCTGAAAAACCATGCAGCTGTCAGTAGCTACAACAGATTCATAGAAGGTTTGATGAAAGTTGATCAACTCGTATGTAAATGGTACCTCATTATATTCATTTAAAAATGTCCAGTTTCCCTCGATCATTATCAATTGCAATATTTAGACACGTTTTATGAATCGATGTCGGAGTCTTCTTTCTGGTAGAAATCAGTAAAGGTTTTTGGTGCTTTAAACCATGAAGTGAACATAAAAAGATTATAGCCAAAGGTTTGTATTTTGCTTGATATTGCTCATTTTGAGAAGATTGCTTTTCATAAGGATTACCAATTAACTTGCAGAAAGTCTGCATCATTCTTAAACTGCAGTTGTGGGCCGCACAGCATCACTCCAAGGGCCACAAATGGCCCACGGGCCGCACTTTGGATGCCCACGCTTTACCGTGTAAGCCGCCCTTTTTTTTTTTTTTTTTTTTCTTCGTGTGGATACATTAAAATTTCTTCTGATGGTGTACATTTATGGTTGTGATCTTGATGGGTCGGTCGCCACTTTGCCAGATTCCCTTTGGGAAGTGTGACAAGAGGGACTTTCCTAACTTGACATGACAATCCTAATTTTCTTTTCCAAATGGTCTGCTCCAATAACAATGAACAGCACACGTACACGTTTTCGTCTCTTCAGGGAGAGCTGTTTCATGACTAGGCCACACAAGACGTCAATGATTCACTGCTCCCTGAAAATGTGCTGCAGCAGGTTCATTCATTCATAACGTCAGTAATCTGGGAAATCCCCTCGCTGCTGCTGCTTTTCAGCTTTCTTTACCATTTCTCGCTATGAATTAGCTTTTAATACCTTATGGTAGCTAACACCGAGGGTTTTACTTTACACACGTCAACAAATCCCATGGTGTTAGTGTATCTTATAAGATTATTGAACGTTTTAAAGATTTAAAGAATGTAGTTATTGTACGACACCGGAGTGAGAGAGTAATAATTCAAGACTTAAGTGGAGTCATAAATGCCGGAAAGCAAGTACACTTTGTAACATAATTAAAAGTTGTCCAGGAGTAAAGACCGCTCCAGGGTGCAATTACTCATAAATGCCAGTGTGATAACATGAAAGTGAGAGGATCAGTGTATTATGCACAGATTCAAACACATTTAAAACTGCAGAGACATTTTCATTCTCGGGTCCAAATCTAAGGTTGATAGTCAGCTTAATATTTTTTTTTAATTTATGCAAGTGAAAGAGAGGGGATACGCAAAGGTCACTGTTTATTTGGACAGTTTATTTTTAATTTATCTGTATTACTGTGCACATCAAATGCAGCAACGATCATTTTTCGTCCAAACATAAAAAAATATCCATTTGTTTGAAAATGTTTGGCCAGTACTGGTATGTGGCTGTCAAACTGTCAGATGTGTTGTTAATGCTAATTTTCTAAATACCCATTTTCATTTTCTGCAGATTTTCCAAATGCACAATTATATTGACTGATACAAATGAAACTAAAGCAAATCTACATTCTTTACCATTTATAACATACTTTTGAAGCCGCTAAGCTTGGCACAGTTGCACGCTGCATATAATTATAGTTTCATTGTTTGTGTTTTTCAGGGTCATTGAGGTTAATTGAGTATTACTTCAATATTCTGGCTGGAAGCTGCACATGCTGTTTTTACAGCGTATTCATTTTAATTAATAATACATTTAAAAAAAGTTGGAAGCCAGCCTTGCCGGGCCTAATGATGGGCAAATGTTGTGTAAACAACAACAAAGACTTGCCCTGTTTAGCTGCCTGTGCAGTATTTGCAGACATACAGTAGCGCTTAATCGTTGTGTAGCTGTCACCACTGCTTGTTTTCCAGCAGTGACAGGTAGGCTACTTGAGTGAACTGATTAAAGAGGCAGATAACCTCACAAACAAAGTCTTATGGCTGTGGAAGATTTTGGAAAGCATGCCTTGATGCATGTCTTCCCACCCTGCGTGCATCTGATGTACCTAATGAAACCAGTCAACATGCTCTCTATAGGTGCTTCAGTGATTACTGTCCTTTATTTTAAACTACTGTAATCAACCTCTAATTATCCATGTGAATGTACATAACTTTTTAGAACAGTCAGCAGCTAAACACAAATTTCCCCTCAACATTGCTTTGTACAAAACTTGCGATCATGACAAAGGAAGCATCCTTTTTTATTTTAAACATGTTAGACATGTTAACATTACCACACCTCAGATGTCACAATCTGAAAGGAAAACGTTGTTTTACACAAATAAAAATGTGTAACTGAATAGTCAATTTTTCACCTTCCTGCTGCTCTTGGATTAAAATTACTCACAACACCACTTTAAAATCAATTAAATTTATTTAAATAGCATCAAGTCACAACAGAAGTCATCTCAGGACACTGAACAGAAACATTCAAATACCCTCAAAAAAAAAAACGCTGCATCAA
>JARVGV010001153.1:10360993-10377034 GCA_031762435.1 Hypsolebias longignatus | reverse complement strand
ATGTATGTATTAATCATTTGAAATCACAATACAAGCTCATTTTAGCCTTAAACAAACCATCTGGATCCCTCTCACCTTCACCGCACACTTGGACATAGTTGACAACTATGCGTAACGACGCGTGCCTCTAGTGGCACCGTAGAAGGAGGGTCGTCAGACGCACGCAGATGCACGGCTTTCTGCTCTACCTTCCCATCCAGCACAAACTGACTGATTTGTAAAATGAAAACTGTGTAACGAGGATCCTTTATTTTTTTTTAAACGGATGGACGTTCTTCAGTAACATCCCCCTGCTGCTATAACGGTGCGCAACTGGAGCGGAGCGGCTTTTTCCTCCACCGCGTTCGGAGCCGTTATCAGAACTGGAACGAAGGACTAGAGTGATTAAACTGCAAGAAGCATTGCTAAGTCACCGAAGTGTGCTGAAATTCCTCAACATTCTCTCTTTTTTCCTCCTCCTTTCTTTCGGGAGGACAGAACCAGTGGAGGAGAACTAAACTTCCGCAGGCGCAGTTATCCTCTTCCACAGCGGCGCAGGAGTTCGGCTCGGCTGATGCTGCGTGCCAGACTTGCCTCACTTCCCTGTAGACAGAGCGCATCGTCTGTGAGAGGGTGCAGGAAAAAAGACTCCTGCATGGTAATTACGTGCAGGTGTTTTCGCTGATCCTCTTGTGAGGGACCGGGGGGGAGTTCATCCTCACCATTCAAAGACCGAGAAAGAGGAGAAAAGAAGAAAAAACCCAGAAACCCAGGGAGAATGTTGCACCAAGAACAATGAGCGCAGAGTTGTCGCATTTCCACACATGAATTCAGTTTTGATGCGCAATTCTGACTCGTCTGTGGAATTTTAAAAGAAATAAAAGTGGATCCCGCGACTTTGCAACCATGCGAAACACTTGGCTGTCTCCCCGGAGTGCGATTTGGGAATATTGGACCTCGCTGATGGCTTGTCTCTTTTGGATTCAGTACTCTTGCGGGATGCCTCACGTTATACGAATAGGTAAGTTGTCCACATCAAGGCCACCTTTACGCACACGCATTGTTTCGATTGTAACCTTGAAAGTTGCTCCGCGCGCAGCACATTTCCTCCTCTGGGCTCTCCACCGTTTTTGGAGCAAAAAATAAACCGACTCCATTTATTTACCGCGCGCGCTTCGGGGACGCATGTGAATTGAGCAACAGGAAGGGAAAAAAAAAAGTGCCTTATAGGTGCGTGATTGCTCGGGAAATCGTCAGTGCCTTTTTGAACTCAGGTGTACCGTGCGTGGAAACACTGTGGGTTAGTGTGACCTCTATGCACTCTGCCTTGTGTGTTCCATTTTCTGCGGCCAGTGTTGAGTCACCTGCTAAATTCAGCAACACTGCCTTCTGTTTAAGAGGACAATCTCTTAGTTACAAAGCACAAATATGAATGTTCCCAAACTAATAATTAAAAGTATACTGTCAGAATACTCTTAATAAATGTGCCAAAAGGATTAAAAAACTTGTCCTTTGCAGCAAAATCTTAGTTTCTTTTTATAAATGTTGCCAAAGAAAGGAGGAAGCTTTTGTGCTGCATGGCTTTGTCTGTTTTTCTAATCACTCACTGATGGACAATGTGAGAACTGTCTGTCTGAGACTGGCCATGTGATGAAACATCCTGCACAGTGATGAGACATGAACAGAATGGAGATCAATATACATTCTGAATTTGTCACAAGGAAAATAGTTTTTGACATTTGGCAGACTGCCATTAAGGACAATTACTCAAAATGGCATCGGCACACACTAAAACACCACTACAGCCAGAGTACAGGCACGACATGGAGGCATCCCTAATGGCACTGAGGCTTTTTGTCTTCCACATATGGGTGAAAGTGGATGAATGGTTGAAAATTGCATATTCGATATCATGCATTGTCAGAGCTGTAAATTCCCCTTTTAAAGTAGTCGTCTCTCCACTTGACAAATGCTATGAATCATAACTTTTGACAAGCTGCTTGGGTGTCCCCTGAAAAGCATGATTTCTATCCTGCACACTAACAATAGTTAAACTTTTGCATTTTAGCTGTAGAATTTAAATTGTACAAAACACAAAGCATGAGGTGTAATGTTGTGCTTCACATGCAGAGAGGCCCGAAGCCTCACTGCTGCCTCGGTAAAGCTAATTTAATAAGTTTTTTTGTTTATGAATTCTCGTGCTGCTTTAAGAAAAATTGAAAGCTTTCTTATTATTGATCTAAAGTAAAGTTTATAGTCAAAAGGTCAGCATTTCTTCTGTCTGTTTCATGTGACAGCTGCTCAAAATAAAGATCTGAAATAGATTTGACAGGCTTAGTATATAAAAAAAAAGTCAAAGTGTGGAGACAAACTTGCCCTGAAACGTGCTACTGTCACACAGTTGCTTTTTATAGAATCTATCATTGCTCGTGTTGCAAGAGCAGTTTTTGAATGTGCGTTTGTAGCAGGCGGTTGGTTGTGTGTGAGTGTGTTTCCTACTCTGACTACATTTTGAGGAGCTGAGAGGTGAAACGTGCAAGAAGAGGTTGTTGGATTCACTGTAACAACGACAATAAAAAAGCAGGCATCTTTAGTGTTTGTGTTCAATGTCTGTGCCTATAGTGAAAATACTTGAGAAGAAATAGCGTTCGCATAATTTAATTGTATCCAATGGCAAGGTTTTGGGGTGTAAAATATGCAAATTGGATGTATTATCATGTGTTAGCATTTTCTGCTAATCTACTGATTCAGACCATTAAATGCACTTATGTGTTTGAGAGCTTCTCAGGTGTATGACTTTCTTGCAATACACTGCTTTACGTGGAAGTCTGCAGGTGCACGTTATCACAGTCGCCTTGCTAAAGCCAGCGGTGGGGTCTTTTATAGTGAGTGCAAGGTGGCTAATGTCACTGCTCAGCCCTGGTTCCCAACACAAGTGAAGCAGTGAAAGTCAGTGAGGTGGGCGGTGGTATGCGAGCGCCATGCTCTGTGTCTGCGCTGTGTCTTTTCTCGGTTAGGTGGCCTGCAGTTCTCCAAGTACACCATCTGGGTAATGGTGGGCATCCAAGGTAGAGTTGTTGCCATTGATTTTAGTGCTTTTCCAGTGCATTGCTCTAAGTTGAGGACAGATGGTCGCTCCATCTCATTCAGCAGCTTCTATCTGTTGGAGGGAATAAAAGACCACATCCACTGGATTCGTCTGCTGGCGTGCTGTGTTTCTCTCCATCCCTCCTCGGCTTGACGTTGATATTTATTTTTTTCCCGTTTTCACAAGCTTTGCAACCTCTTTTTTCAGTTTATCAAGCAGAGTTTTTTTGCAATAAAGGTAAAAATCAAACAGGCAAACAAGAGTTTTCTCTTCAAACATTAAATAATTTGAAGATCTGACTAAATGAAGACATTTTTACAGCAGACTGTTCATTTTTTGTATTTATTTATTTAATAATGTCATTGAACATTGATCGTTTTAGTGAGGTCCCGCATGTGTTCTTTTGCTCTTGGATGACTTAATTTAGAAATATGCTCATCTAAAAATGTATTCATAACATGCTTAAATGACAATCTGAGCAATATGTGCAGCATCTCATCTGCAATTTGATTAAACTAATTTATCATTTGTTGTCTTTCTCTCCATGAGGTTAGTCACTCCCTGACAGGGTTTCATTGAATAATCAATTACTTTATCTATCTTATACTTTAAGCACTTAATCAGCGTCATCTAATCAATCTCCCTCATGCTTTTATGTTTATTTTATTTCCTCAGCTGCTCACTTTGCCTCTGCAACACCTGGTCACATGCATTTTTCAGTTAGCCTTTTCCTGAAAATGCTCAGCGAGGGCAAGACTCCGGCTTTCATTATTGTCTGTGAAACAGCCTCAAAGTTTCAGTGTGAGCTGACAAATGTGCACCACTCGAAGCTGTGTGCAGCATGACCGCTCATAAGCTTCAGCGGGAAAAATTGGATTTGTGGTCTCCACTTTTAGTTGGAGTCTTCAAACACAGAGCCATTTCACTGGCTTGTTGTTATCCCTGCGCAGCAGCAGAGAGAAGCTGAGACGCTTTTCGTGCTTTTTATTTTATTTTTTTGTAACTGCAAGGAGTGTACTCTCAACTTGCATGCTAGCAAGAATCACCCAAAAGGAGGGGGTATAGCTGGGTCAGAGGAGTGGGATAAGGGTGTGTTGATGGAAAAAGAACAATGATGACGATGCATCAAAAGTTGTATCAAATTAAGATGGCCATCAGTTGCAGAGAGGAAATAAATATTTCATTTTCATCAAAATTTAATCTCTCCCCTGACAGAGATCTAGTGGGAGGAAGGAGAAGCCTGCTGGCAGAGGCTTGGGGCCGGGGAGTTGTTGTGGTGAATATGAACAAAGGCTGGTAGAGGTCACAGAAGAAATGGATCCAGAGAGAAGCTTCTTTTGATGTGTAATTCCATTATCTGTTGGTGAAAGCAGAGATTGAAAAGCGAGGAATGCAACGGTTGTTTTATCTGCTTTAATACACTCCCCCTTCATCCACATGCATAAACACAGACGGATAAACAAACTGCGCAGGAAATAGCGTAGGCCCATTTTCTGTCTCTTCCACTATCGAGCATCTGTATCTCCACTTACACACACACACACGCGCAAAGTACATAAACCCATGCTCCATCCACAACGATTTCTAAAACATATGTCTGGTCTCAGTGGACCCCTTGTACACAATCCAATTGCTTTCTCTCTGTCAGCATACTCGGGCTCATCATTAGCTTCAATCTTGCTGATGAGAAACGGCAGATGTTCGTTCTGTTGAGCGGAGGACACATCTCTGACTGCGCTGTCTTCTCTAGTCATCCGTGATTTTGTTACGACAGACTTGAAGAGAATATTCGGCTCTGCAAAAGAAAACGACGTGCTTTCCGCCTCTCATCATCTTTATTTTATGCTAACTCCGTAGGAATGCTCAGCACGTAACAAGAGGACAAGAGTTAATCTAAGTCAGAGTAAATAAATAAACTGTGTGCTTGTCCAAGTCAAGAAATAATGCATGAATGTGCATGCATTGTGTGTCTTTGACAGGACTGAACGGCATTGAGGAAGTGAAAGTGCCTCCCTCTGACTTCAGTCACACGTCGTAATGATCATCCAATAATTCAAGCCACTAGGGGCTAATAAAGTGGTTTTACCAACCAGTGTGTTAATCCTGTGACATAGCAGGTCCCTATCTACCCCCAGCTTGCTTAGCCGACGCTCACACACACACACCAGATGGTGTTTTCATATTGTACAACAGAATGTGAGCGCCACAGTACAGGGTCCTCTGCAAGCATATGTTTTTACTCATTGAAATAAATAAAGGCGTACGGCTGTGTTTTTCATTCAAAAAGCCAGGTGGACACTTTGGTATGTGTTGTCAATATTTCTTTTGAGTGGGGTCATATTTCCTTTGGCTGATGTTTGGAATTTATTATTTTTTTTTTTAATTTTTATTTCATTTTTTTTCTTTTCTTACTTTGAATTAAAAAAATATCCTGGGTATGTTTTAGTTATTTTATTATGTGAATCAAAGATCTGTTTTACCCTGTGTGACCAATAGTACATACAGTAAGGTGCATTTAATTAAAACAAAAGAAATGAAACAAGATAAATAAATGCTTATGATGCATAGATTTTGAGCTAGAATAAAATAAAACACTTCAAGATTGTCTGAGAGGGATTTCTGCAACCTGAAACATTAGCAACTAAAAAGCTGACCTCCTGTTCTCAAAGTGAATCAGCGACACGCCCTGCAAGTATCACGCATGCATTCCTGCTGAGCTGAGCTCTTGCTTTAGCTACAAGGCCACTGACATGTTTAAAGACTGATAAAATGTGTGTTTAGCAGACGCAAGTGTCCAAATCTGACTTTTATAATAGATGCAATTGATTGAGGAAAAAAATCCTTATTTGAGTGAAACAAGCTTGTAATCTCATCCAGACATTCATCGGCGTTTTGGTTCATGTGATTCACAAATTTCTTAAAATGCCCCTACAGGTTTGTCAAAAATTAAAAGCAATTCTAACATATTGGGGTTTTTGAACTGGCAGCGTTTTAGAAATTCATGACATGTCAATGATGGCTATTTCCTTCCGAATATTACTGTAGTAAGGCAATAAATCAAATTTCATGCTCTAGCCATTTGTCTTTATTATGTGCCCTTGTCCTTTCCATTTGACTCCCCCATGGCAGTCGTCCTCAGGGCGATGCTGGAGAAGTCAAATATTTGAAAACAGCTTGTGAAGAAACAGCTTGATCAAAGGCCATTTTGCTCAAAGGGTCATGTTTGCAATATCACAGTTAATTAGAATGATCTTGTTGGAGGTAATTTGGAGATTATTTCTTACATTTCAGCACAGGGAGCAATTTGTCTTTTCAAATGCACTGTACGCTGGCAAACTGTGTACACACCATATGTATGCAAAGTACGGCCACACATCAGACAGAGGGAGGGAGATGGAAAACAACCGCAGTTACATGGATGATGCTAGGGGATTCTTGTTTAGTTGGTTAATTAGCTTGAACCTTTTTGATCCCAATTTTAAAGCTCACCGCATTGCATTGCAGGCTACGTTTGTACCAGAGGAAACTCGGCTTTATTCCTGTGCCTTTCAAATGCCACAGCGTTCACTCAGGACCTTGCGAGCTTTGCTTTGCCTCCCTGCTTAAGCGACCAGCTTATCTCATCCCAGACGCTGTGTAAACTTGGTCACCTCTGACACCTTCGGTTACTTGCAGTTTTAAACGCCCGCATTGCAACAGCAAAGCCTTTTTCTTTGTGCCGCTTCAAAGCAATCAAAATTTTGACAGGGGAGGTATCAGTCGTAAAGCACAGGTTTAAATCCTATTTAACTTGGGCTAAGGACAATGAGTGGAGGGTGACACCATTTCATTCTGCCCTTTTAATCAAGCTCTCATTGTTATAGGTGCGCCGCAAATGTCAGGTCTTGGTTGTGTGAGTCCCCCAAATTGCTGTTCCATGACTGTAGGGAGATTTGTGTGCATGAGAGTGCGTTAAGGAGGAACGAGAGGGGAAAAAGAAGTGTGTGCATGACAAGGGGATGTATAAGGAGAGCTGGCATAGAATCCCTGGAGCGTATGGGTAGAGCAGGAGTTACTAATCAACTGTGAGAGAGTCTGCTAGAGAAGACTCACCCTCTATTTCCCCTCTGAGAGAAAGACAATGAACAGATAAGACAAACCTCCTCAGGCCCAAAACACTACAAATGAATGGCTATCACCAAAAATATCAGGAGGGTAAGGAGGAGGTAGATTCCTTTTTCCACGTTCTTTTCTCACACATCTTTTTCCTCCTTCCTTTTTATGTCGGCAGTAAAAAATGTTAAGACTACCGAGGGAAGTGCACAAGATCTGGGGGTTACCTCTCTGGGCCGTGTGCTTGGCCCTCCGCTGATGGATAGCCAGGAGGTTGGACGCCGATGTCAATTTAGTTAGCCCAGCCAATACTCAGAAGATTCCACTCAGCGCCCACGCTGTGTGCAAGGAAGACAATCTGCAGTGGTTCTTCCTTCCTCTCAGGGAACGTTTCTCTGCCTGGCGGTCCTCCGTCCATGTTGCCTCTGGAGAGCAGTGTGGTTAACCGCAAAATGTTCCCCAGTGACTCATGTGACGGCAGCTTGTCAGCGTGCGACCACCTTCAGACATATAGAACAAGCTGGGGATTATTGTTGACGGGAAAGGAAAACAGGACGGAGATAGTAGGCGGTTAGAGGTTGGCACTATAGTTTGATTACGCTATTAGTAAGGCTTGTAGAAATTAACGTTTTTAATGTAATGCCATAACTGTCCTGCAGGTTTATTACGGTTTGAGATCTGCTCTTCTTGACGAACAGATGGCTGTCATAGTAACGGCTTAGTGGCGAGCTAGATTGATTAGGGGAGATTGTAACTCGTAATTAAGCAGCAGGCTTTTTTTTTTTTTGGTCAAATCAATTTTCTATCTCAGAGAGTTAATGAAGAGTTAGGCTTCTGATTGTTCCTAAATTATGCCTTTCAGTTTGAAGTGCATCTGTGTGAAACCACAAACCCCCCCCCCCCCCCCCACCACAACTTATTTCTTCACAATTGAGTGATTTTTGTGGTTTTGTTTTTAATAATGCATCCATCATAAAGGCTAAAGGCTAAATAAGATTACTGTTTATCTTCTGCGGTGTGGTGTGGAAGTGTGGAAGATGGGTGATAATGTTAGGAAGGCAGGTGATTTTGTTCATGTTTGTGTGGATGGGTTTTAATGAAACTTTCAGAAACCTATAATTGGAGCTACATTTACAGCTGATCAACTTTCGGTGTAACCCAGCTTCAAGATGACTGCCACAGCTAATTAAACTTAGCAAACAAAAATGGCTATAAGCTAAGATATAGTATGGTAGTGGCTGAGACTCATCCCCAACACACACCCCGAGTGCACGGATTGTGTGAGATCTTGCCATATTGTTTGTGTGCCTTATGTTATATTGAAGGTTTGCTGAAATATATACATATACATACATTTACAACATTACATACATACATATACAAATATAACAAACCAATTTCTTAACATTCAATAATTCTAGTTCATAACTTTTTCGTGAAACATGGGTGTGATATGAAATTCTTTTTAATAATGCTGGAGGTTTATTCCTGTTAAAAGGGAGTTTTTTTCTTTCTACCGTTAACTGCTTGCATGGGATGGGAGACTGTGATGAAGTGAATATTCAACACAATCTACAGGCTTCCTTAAATACTGTATATAACTTTTACTTATTGGCTTTTATAATGTAAATGTTTTTGTAAAATGCCCTGAAACAATTTCTATTCTGACTTGAGATTGAATTTAATTAATAATATTGATACGTTGTGGGTCTTTTTGTTAAAAGTAACCTTCCATCCATTGTCTTGCTTCCAGGGTGGAAAAGAGAAATGCCTCACATAACTTAATTTAATATTTAGTTGATGACACAAAGAGAGCACCATTTTCCTGTCGTATTAAACAGAATATCTATTTGCAAAATGTGCAGCGAAATGACATTTCACTCCACTAATAAACATTTTTTCCTCAAATCAAAACATCTGCTAGTACTGTGTTTAAGTTAGAATTGTACTTTACTCATGCAGTATAATAAAAACACACACAAAAAAAGAATATTGACCAATTTCTTAACAAAACCCGAAAAACTAGAAGCTAGCTTCTTTTTATCTTTTTTTTTTTCAACCAAGGCTGAACAATATACTATAAAATCTATTTGCAAAACCATCTGCAATCAGCAACTATTATGTGTTTGATGAAATGGATCAATTGAAATGATGTTGCAGTAATCATGTGCAAATTTAATGACGCATTTGCATTATTAGGCTGATTATATTCTCTCTTAATCAACAGTGAATGGTGTTCCTGCCAGCTGTTAGTCAGAAATGGTAGAAAATATGAGCATCTGATATCACCAGAGGTCTTTGATACACATTTGTACTTAATGTTTAGTGTTTAACAGTTAAAATGTGTTTGAGTGAATTGTGCAAGTTGTTTGAGTGTGTGTGTGTGTTCACATCACAGCCTCATTCTTATAGTAAATATTAAATGCAATTTATGGGCCACAAAGTAAGTAGTTTTTATACCTTAATGAAAAGCTGAAACGAATCTACATCTGCAACATTTAAAAAAAAAAAAAAAAAAAAAAAATCTCTAAACCAGTAAAGCACAAACAAGCTTGAACAAAAAGACTCCATCCATGTCGAGAACAATAAAAAAAAAAATAAAAAAAAAAAATCTCTTGAAATCTCTTGAATCTTGAAATCTCAATATTGTTAATGTAGTAAAAAAAATACCTTAGCAATGTCACATATTAGGGTATTGTTTGTGAATGACATGGAAACTACTATTACATGTCCTTTTATCTTTTAACCTTTGAATAGAAAAGAGTTTATAGGAACCCAAAATCTTACTTTTGACATTTTGAGCACATTTTCTCCATAAAGCTGTTGTTTTATCGTCACTTGCATAAAAGCACATCCGCCAGAACATTGACCATATTAAAAATAATGGACATCTTGCGAGCACAAGGGAACCTAAATTCTTGTAATTTCTCCTTGAACACCCTTCTGCTTTGTTCACATATGGCTCACCTGTATGACAGCCATACTAGTGTTGATTATCATTATGACTCTTTCTTTTGTGTCTAGAACACAGCCCTCAGTACAGAGAATATGGAGAAAAGGCTATGATTTTTTTTTAAATCAAGCTACTGAAAATGCTTTTTTTTTTTTTTTTTGTTTTCACACATAAAGTCAACTTCAAAATATTCAGTGATGCTTTCTGCAATTATTTATATACAATAAAACTAGGATTTATTTATTTGCCTTTTTGCTTTCAGTTAAACTTTAAAGTACATCACTAGCTTTAACGAGTCTTAATAGATGCTATTACATTAATGAATATAAATACTGTATGTTTAATATTTAAATTTGCTAGATTTGCCTCTGCTTTTCAGTCAGGTTATTACATAGACTAAATTATATAAGAAAATTAAGAATGTTCTGAAAAAATACACTTTTTAGAGGTTTAGAAAGCTATGAAGCCACTTGCAGGTTCTGGGAAGTACATTTAAAATCTAGCAAGCAAACGTGTCTGAGGCTTTGGGTTCTGCATCACTGATATTAAGTGTGAGATGACCAAAATAATTCACATGTAGACATGTATTTTTCCAGGTGGTGCCTTGTAGTGGAGAATGTCTCAGCCATAGTCAACCTTCAAAAAGGGGCAGGGGAAGATATTACCATCAATTATGTGCACTTTGGAGACGCTTGAGCACCATCAAGCGACTGGCCTGTCAGTCTAATCAATTTTTGTTTCACGATGAAAAGCGGCTTCCTCTCCTCCTTTTCTTGTCTCCTTTCTCTATTCCCAATCTGTCCACAAGAAAGAACAAAAAAGAGAAACTATTCAGGTTTTGTTCTTTTAAGAGAGTAAAGGAGAAGCTTTTGTTTCTGTCCTTTTTCACTGCTCTCTTTTCTTATCCTAGACAGAAAATGTGACCCCTCTAACATATGCTCATTGTGCTAATCCCTCGCCAGAGCGAAATGAGAACTTCCCTCTTTCACCTGTTCTGACCCATCCTCCTTCTATCTCCTCGACACACTTTATTACAACACGTGCATTTCAATTTGCAAGCCCAATCACCTGGATCTTATGAGGTTATGATTGAAAAGCAGTTGAGTCCCATTCAATCCGTTCCCCTTACGTTCCCAACGGATTTATGATTATTTAAAGAAATAGCCTACATTTACAGAATCAACATTTCTCCTCTCGTTCTTTTCTTTCAGGTTTTTTTTTTTTAAGGCACTTCATTTGATTGCACCCACTAGCCAACTTCGCGTCCATCTGATGCTTTCCTGGTCCTCCGTGGAGCTTGATTTCAAAGTCGAAGGTTTGGGGTGGAGATGGGAATAATAGCACATGGAAATGGACTGGTGATTGCCTTCCTCCTGGCGTAGTGATGGAGGGTTTGAGCGATCGCACCCCTCCAGACCCTCCCTCCGTGGTGGCTGATTAGCTGTGGAGCCCTGGAGCTCCTGAGTGACACAGACGCTCATCAGACTCCGCTCAGCTTGTCAAAGACCCACTTGATTGCGCAATGTTCATAATTGTTCCCCATTTTGCCTTGGTGTACGATGTATATTGGCATCTCATTTTCAGTCCACTGACTATTCCACACAATGCTAAGCTTCTTGTTTCTCACCATGCAGAAACTTCATGTGTTCCTCCATCCCGGAGGCTTGAGCTACCACTAAGGCAACAATAGTGCTGCTCTTTGAAACATTCAGGACACATGAATGTGCCATCTCTGAGGCACGGCCTCTCAATCAAAATGGTGAAATAATTAAAAATGAATAGTTCCATCTCAGATGCTGTTTTATAAATATTCATATTGACTTTTTAATTACTGTAAGTTTAAGTGGAACTAGCTGTTGCAGGAAAAACAGGGCACCATGTTTGACAAGGAGTCTTTTTTTAAATGTATTCATTTTTTTCTTTTTTTTTTTTTCAAATTAATGCGTCTGCTAGCATCAGTAGCTAAAATTAGTTTGGCGAAATGTCTCTTTTAGGAAGATAATAGAAAAGGATTTGCCACTGTGGCATTTATAATTACCGAGCTGGTGGATGGAAAGTAGTTAAAATGACAACATGGACGGCTCTAGCCTTGGTTATTGATTCACGTAGCTCGTGAACTGCCTGAGACGCTGAACTCATCATATACTTCATTCATTATTTTTATGTCCTGGCATTAGCCTCGGGTGACACTTCAGTTTCTTAAATTCCATGTGATCACTATAAGTTATGCTCCTCTTGAAGTTGTTAGCTCTACGTCACACTATACTCAAACAGTTTTCAGACAAGGCTGCGTGAGATTGATTTAAATTGCTTATCATTTATAAACTTAAAAAAATTCCCTTCACAAACCAGTAAAAATGCATATTTAAACTGGAAAATTGACCAGAACTGGCTCTGTCAGATGTGGTGGATAATGGGTTGCTGGAAGGACCCAAATGCCTTCAGAAAGGAGCGCGTTTCAGGAATATCTTTTAGATGAGTTTCAACAAAATCTTAGCTCAATATCTGTAAACTTTAATTCAGTTTATTTACAGTATTTAGCTCAAAATAACAGAAGTCATCTTGGGGCACTGAACAGAAACATTCATATATAAAAATAATAATTTAACACTATTTATCAGAGGAGCAGACTGCGTTGAGTTTAACTCCATCACAGACTCATCTTGAGCAAGCAAGAAGGCGACAGTGGAAAGGAAAATCTCTCTTATGAGGAAGAAACGTTTAGAAGATCCAGGCTCAGGATTAGCAGCCATCTGCTTTGACCGGCTGGGTTTGAGGGGAACAGATACACAATGGCAAGTCAAGAATCACATGTTAAGATAGAAATAGCGTAAAATGAAAATTATTCAATTTTAACAGTTCATTTAAGGAATTGTGGTCAATTTATCCTCCAGTAGTCGAAGCCTACGGCAGCATAAGAAACCAACCCTAACTATAGCATTTATCAAAAAGGAAAGTCTTAAGCCCAGTCTTTAAACTGGACAATGTATCAGCCTCACTGACAGGAACTGGACATGGGTTCCACAAGAGAGGAGCCTGATAACTGAAAGATCTTCCTCTCATTCTGCTTTCAGAAACAATAGGAACAGCAAGTAAGCCCACAGTCTGAGAGCAAAATTCTCTGTTAGGAAAATACAAAACAGTAAGCTATGTAATAAGATGGAGCTAGGTTGTTGGGAGCTTTGTAGTTTAGAAGTAAGATCTTGAGTTCAATTCTGGACTAGACAGGGACTTTACTGAGGTATAACCATTTTGGCGTAGGTTAAGGGTCATTAGCTGTGATAGTCATCTTTGACTCAATGTATTCCAAGAGTTTTTCAATTGTATATGTACTGCATGTAACCAAAGAACATATGAGAAGCGGTCACTACTGAGTGACCACAGATGTGTGGATTGCTAATGGAATACAGCTGGGAAAGTATCTGGAAGAGGGATGGGATAGAACATCTAATACGTCTTAAAATAAAAGAATAACATTAGGTTGGATAACTATAACTACTCCAAATCATAATGAAACAATTACAGAAAAAAAAAAAAAAAATCCAAACCACAAGCTGTTTTTCTAGTAACAGTTTTTTTAAGCTATGCATGACTTATTTTCATGACCACAGTATCAATAATTTGGCGTGAAGAGTTAGTCAACATGGACACAGCGTTCTAATTTCTGTTTCACAAATGGTTGTTTGATTCAGTTAGATCAGGGGTCTGCAACCTGCGGCTCTGGAGCCACATGTGGCTCTTTGGTCCCTCTGCACCGGCTCTTTCAAGCTTTGACCAAAACTGAATTGGTCGTTATACAAACAACAAAAAACGACTAGTTTCAGCAGTTTTTCTGTCATTTCATTTGCAAATTCGTGAATAATGGGACAAGTACAAGGTGTAAAAAGTTTAACTTTACGCTTTATCTCTATACAGTACTTAATTCATTTTTCCACAATTTTAAAAAGAAATACCTATAGGTTTGTATAGGGCATAGGTTTTATTAATTAACAAACCCTCTCTTTAAAATAATCTTTTTTTTTTTTTTCTAATTTGTCTTAAATTGTAAAAAATAAAAATTATTAGTTATTTTATTTTTTATAATGTCACCCCTAGTGGCCACAAAAGCCCCTTCCAACAAACCTAAAGTGGCCCATGGGCCACCATTGATAACCACAGTAGTAGTATGTTGCGGCTCCGAACACTTTTAATTTAGTGAACTAAGGCGTAAAATGGCTCTTTTGATTGTAAAGGTTGCAGACCCCTGCTGTGGAGTCATCGTTTTATGGTAGACTTGGATGATGATCATATCTACTTAGCTTCATGTTGTGAAAGATTATGTTTTGCATTATGTGATTGTGTTCCATTGTGAGTTTTACGGGATTTCTAAGCTTTTATCTTGATAAGCTCACATCTGAGTTTACTTTATTTTCCTTCAGAATGCACCAAATCATTAATTTAGGTTCAAATGCCTAATATACTTTTCTAAAGATTTATCACATTATGTATTTATTATTGTATTTGTTTTCAAGGACAGTCTATGCCACTTGCAATAATCAGTCCTTCAGAAGCAAAATGTGGATTAATCTGAACAACTTTTTATACTAATTTTGCACTTGAAATTACAAGACCAAAAGACAAGCTAAACAAATTAGAAAATTATTAAATAATATAACTCTCATCTGTCTATAAAAGTAGTTAATGCAATTGCACAAATACATACAGTAGATTATAGTCTTTGAAATCTAAGGTGTGAAATATTTAAAATATATAATTTCCTTCTTAAATTGTACATGTACATTTACATTATAAATCATTTTCATTATTCTAAGTATAGGGTATGTTTTGATAAACAGTCAAAATTGTCAAAAATTTGACTTTTCGAATCAAGGGATGAACTTTAGCGGACTTTATAAAATGATGTATAAATTGTATGCATGTTGTCAGCTCATTAGCAATCCAAAAGCAATTCTGCCGTTATAATTTCCCAAAAGCCACATCATTTCTCTGAGTTAGGATGTGTCGTAAAGGCTGTACGGCCATGTACAGTATAAACCAAGTAGTTTAAGTTACTTTATATTTGCTGCTATGACACATATTTGCTGCAATGAATTCCGTCTGAGGAACACATGATGTGTAATGAGTCAGGGGATACAAAATTACACTGAATCCTGTGCTGTTACAATCAATAACAATTGCATTCAAGCTGAAAGATAGCAGGTGGTGTGTGGTAATAGGGGGATTTAAGAAATGTGTCGGCAGTCTGCATGGAAATCAGCGCCTCCAGGCGAAGCAATAACACTTATTACAGGCCTTTTAGGGACTTTTTAATAATTTTTTTAGAAGATCTTCTGTAATTGTTTTCCAGTATGACACTGTTGACACATTTGAAGTTGAAAAATGGAAAATAAAAAGTCCCTAAATAAATGCTTCAGTTGACATTGAGTCTCTGGAATTTGTCAGGTAATAAACAAACAAAACAAATAAACAAATCAGTTAGATAACAAAGTCAGAAACAATAACGAAAAATATACCCTTCTTAGAAAAAAATACAAGTTTGAATGTTCAGAAATGTTTTTTCTTCCATGGGAACGTGTTTAGGCGATAGAATAATTTAAGTTAACGTGTATGGTTTTGTTCACAAAATATTTTTGTGAGCTGTTTTATTTTACCACCACACATAGGCTGCTGTAAACAAACTCCAAAAAGGATGCACATTTTAAGATTTTCTGTTTCTGCTGAATTATGCATTGAGTATGCCCTGTTGGGAATGGATGTTCAGTCTTACTGATGGTATTAGCTTTTACTGGGTGAAGCGTGTACAAATACAAAACATGCACACATAAACTGCCTACAAAAAAGTACTCACACTATTAGATCCATCCATCCATCCATCCATCCATCCATCCATCCATCCATCCATCCATCCATCCATCCATCCATCCATCCA
>JARVGV010001153.1:10334379-10349010 GCA_031762435.1 Hypsolebias longignatus | reverse complement strand
TTCAATGTAACACAACAACAGCATACTTAAAACGCCATTTTGCTGTATTTCCAAGCAGTTAGCTAACACAATACCCTCAAAAACATAAAAAAATACATAAAATGCTGCATAAAAAAGTCAACGTGAGGTGTGATGACGTCACTGGGGTGGCGGTCATAAACGCGAAAAAACGGGAACCGAGGCGGTCGGGAACCGAGGACTACCTGTAATTAGCATATATTATATATAATATGCTAATGTACAGCAAGTTAACTAACATTGATTGTTCAGCAGAACATCAAAGAAGAAGTAATGCAGACCCAGTCTCTTTAATTATAAACTATAAATAAATAGGAATAAAACTTTTTCTTGACCTTGACACGTATTTGTTTAAAATCTGTTATGAGTGCAGTAAAACGATTATTCACCTTATTTTAACCAGAGTGACCGGCAACATGTTCAGTCTTATTTATTTAAACAGTTACATTAAAGTAACTATAAAAATGTTAGTACTATTACAATCAATGTTAAGTATTATGAGATGTTACTTAGACAACAAAAGTAAAATTAATTGTTTTATTGCTGGAAAGTAAAATAAAGAAAATCATTTGATGCAGTAAAAACATGTAGTGTTGAAAAGCGGTGGTATCAGAATCTCATATTAACCCTCGCCTGTTTCTACCTTTGTTTAAAACTAATCTGTGATCATAAAAACTAGTTTGAAACAAAGATTTTGTGACTGAATGACAGGTTCACCTTCACAGTATTTTTAGGACTGCTGCAGAAAATCAGAGAAAAGTTATTCCCAGTTTGGTGCATGGTGAATCAACTGTTTGAAATATTATTCAGCTTGTTTTAGAAAAGAAAGATGAGGGATAAAGCAGTTCTCACCCAGTACTTTGAAACGGTCTGAAGTTTTTATGAGTTTTAGACTGTTTTTCTGCACACCATGGTTTAAAGGTCTTTATTAATTTTTAATTTTTTTTTTTTTTTTTTTGTGATTTTGAATCATTTTGTTCTTAAAGTAAATTCTCGTGGATGATTCAGTAAATATCTGTCCAGTTCAAATAACTCATATTTTAAAGCTAAAAGGACCCTAATACATTTTTTTTCTTTTTAAACATATAAAGTAGGGTATAAAAGTGTAATAAAAACATTCTCCCAACCAGCTGAGCTGCTTGTTAAACAGATCACCTCAGGCCTGAGTTTTGGACTTCTAAGTTGGACCTGCTCTTTCTGACCTTCAGACAGCATGACCATGTCCACGGAGGGCTTCGGACCCGACAGCGTCTTCACCACGCCAGCGGAAGACAACGGTCAATACCGCATCAGCCGCAGCCTGGTGCGCTCCGCTGAGGACAGCACCGTGCCCCTCACCCGCGTCAAGTGCCTGGTGTCCATGACGACGCCCCACGACATCCGACTGCACGGCTCGGCCATCACGCCAGCGTGCGTGGAGTTTGACACCTCACTGGAGGGTTTTGGGTGAGTCAGCATGGTCTTTAAATAGTTTTCTTTGAATAAAGATGACTAAAGGGAAAAAAATCCAATTCTTATTATCTTTCTAACGAGAATGTAGTGATGCAGGAAGGAGGTTATATGTAATGTGCACCTACTTTTCTGTTTATGTCGGAGGACATCAGAACTAGAGTCATGCTTCCTGTTTCAGTAACGGTTCTGTACAGCAGGTCGTCTTGGACATTACAGCCATACTGAACAAAGCTGTTTAATTTGCTTATAAGTTAAAGTATCTATAAGCACTTTGTTGCTAGCAGCTTGGGCTTTTTTTTTTTTTTTTTTTTTTTTTTGAACTACTTTCAGCCCAAGTGGCAGCTCACGGTTCATTTTGATGATGTCTCAGTCGCCTCGTGGGTCTCTTCAAAGACCACAAAAAAGTATGTGAATAAGAAAGGCTCTGCGTAAATGTCCCTCCTAATGACTCTCAGCAGGACTACTCCTTGTATCTTTTATGTGCCAGGAAGAAAGGCATGCATCATTATGGGGAGCCCATGTGGAATCCACTAGCAGCGTGATGCTCGACAAGAAAGAATCCCCTCCTGGCAAATCGGGCGTAATGGGACACATTAGCGTATCGTTAGCCTGTTAGCATGCCTGGAGGTCAGACACGAGCTGCCAAATTCCTGCTGCTGCAGAAAAAGCAAAACCGACTCTAGATATCTATTCATTCATTTTTTAACAGATATAACACAGGCAAGGACATTTCTTTACATGATTTTTTTTAAATATTTCATCAGGATCTAAGCGATAAAGATTAATAAATGGAATCACATTTACTGTATCCAGTGAAGATGACTGCCTAACTAAAACTGTGATTTTCATCTTATTTTAGATTAAAAGGCTGCTTCCACAGATAACTGTGTCAATTCTTCATATTTAAGAAATGCCCCGAATAGAATAACATATCTCTGGATCTTTGAATTAAATTGCATTGAAATTATTTTCATAGAATTTTTTATTTATTTATTTTTTTAGATCCACACAAAAAAAAAAGTGCTGAAGCAGAATTTCTTATTCACTGAATAATCTTTTTTTTTTAAACATCAATCATGAAACTTATGTGAGTATACTGTATATAAAAAAATAATAATCAGCTGGAGCCCAATATGAGTCTATTAAACATAAGATGCCCATCGCATCAATCAAAGAAAATGCTTTATATTGAGAGCTGCTAATGGAGAGTTCAGATGCATTTATAGATTTTGCTTCTCCATAAAGTTATAATACTTGTATCATCATCATAATGCTATAAGCAAGAGGAAAAACAGCATGTGGAACTTAATTGCAAATTACAGAACAAGCAGACAGAGCTAAAAGACTGTAGTAAATGATGATGGTAAAGTTGTGGTGGTCAGGGAGCATTCATTAAAATTATTGCAGTCACTAATCAGAGGCCCTCTTGTAGCATATGCTGATGAGATCAGAACCCATACATTTAATCTAATTTTACTCCCTTTCAAGATGATACAACGCATAATTTTGTACAATCATTGTGAATGAATAATATGAAAAAGGAGTCATCAGTGGTTTAACAAATGACCTGTAAGATCCTGTTGCACTATCGCCGAAGATGCATGGATTTCCACGAAACGACATTTCAGTGCATCCCTGTACATTCTTGTCTGGAGCTGAAATGTGGGAGAGTGGGGAATTGTAAGGCCATCAAGTGCAGGGGCCAGTCAGCAAATAACGGCAAAGTTATCTGTGAGAGATGACTATCAATTAAAGGCACTTAAGGCACTAATGATCAGCAAAGGGTTACTAATGAGGAGATGTGAAGGTGGGAACACATCTCTGGAAGTCAAGTGCAGTGTTAAGATTCAAGCGGTATGCTAACAGCGCACAGGCCCACTCATCACACTATCAAGGTCATTAGATGCTGTAATCAACTTAGTTAGCATTGTTTTAGCAGGAAACTAAGTTGCCTTACTTTAAAGCAGTCATATGAAACCATGTACTGTGGTACAGCAGGTGATTACACTAATTAGTTCCCTCTGCCAGCTCGAAGGCATGCTAATCAGTGAAATCACTATGTGGTGTTTTGCTGAAATTAAAACCTGCACGAGCCGGGCTATTGTCTGTCACACTGGTTGCTTATTTCTGCATCTTAATGTGGATTTTGAGACAATCTCAGCCAGTTTGTTTTTGCCAGCTTTAGTTTCCGCTGAGCAAAAACAAAGGTCAAGTTTATTATAGGAACCATCACCATACAATAAAATCTGAGAATATTCAAGCTGGGACTATACATTAAAAAACTGCTAGAGCGAGAAACAAACCGTTCTCTTTTAATTTAACTAATGCATTAAAGTGGTGTGTAGATATCTTGTTTTCCATAGTGGAATTAAATTTCAGTTGTGCGATTTTGCTTTACATCTTTTAAAAATATTGTAATTATTGATTTATAAACAGCATTTAAAGCATGATTTGAACATTTTAGCTATGACACTTACTTTAGAAAGGTGACATGATGAATCATTTCCACAAAAAAGCAGCAAACCTCCACAGCTCTGTTCTGACACTGGCATCCTTTTGGAGGCAAATCAATTTCTAATAGTCCACACATACCATTTATGGAAACATTTATTCTTAGGTTGGTTCTACAAGATGCTTAAAATTATTCTGCTCAACGCATCCCCACAAATACAGTATTTTTTATGCATGTGCTCTCTATACATTTCTGTGTTTTCTCTGTATAATTTACACCTCAACATATTTCATTTAGTTGACACAGAAGCTTTTAGAAAATATTGATTGTAAACCAGTTCCTTTTAATAAAACCCCTGCCTCCGCTCAGATTTAATGCACATCAGTAAATAAGCTGTGCGGGACCAGCGTGGATTGAGCTTGCTCTGTAAAGGAGGAAAACATTGTCTGGGCAGGAAAGAGCATGATACCAATGACACTGAAAACTCTCCAGCACCTCGGGGTGTTTTATTATCTCCTTAGCAACCTGCTCACACATGACCCCCATTACTACCCTGGCACACAGGTCAGGCATGTATTGCATCAAATAAAATGTATTTCCTGACAATCTCACTCTCAAGGCCACAGAAAAACACAGAAATATGGAAAGAGGATCCTGGAGGACAATGAAACCATTGATAAAATCACTCTGAGTGCATGCATTATATATTCGCAGATGACTGTAAAGCTAAGGGTATTTTTCATGTTTACTTTTGTTTACAATCACTGGAAGCAATTGATGTCATGGATTGCAGAGGTTATTTTCCTATTACATTAGTCTGCTTAACTCCATTTCAGATAGTTACTCATATGGGCTAGTTAGGGAATTAAAACATAATGTTCTATGGTAGTTTGGAGGTTCTATGAACACCTCAGACTCAGTGGGTTCTCCAAGATAAATTGTTGCTGCATTGCACACTGTTGTTGTTATAAGGATTTTTTTTTAATATCCATGCTCAGACTCTTATGTGACCCATAAAAGTGAGTCCTCCATTACTTTTATATTTGATATGTCAACTCGTATAGCCTCTGCTGCGTGTCTTAGAGGTGGAAAAAAAAAAATCTTTAAACATGTCTAGATTCTGGCATCATTTCAGGCAGTTCATTTATAAAACCACTCAGAGTTCCTCTGAGGAAAAAAAAATGGAAAGTGTTATTTTATGGATGCCAAAAGCTGTAATTTCTCCACCATGAATATCATTTTAATAGAGATATATGTTTTTTATTTTTATTTTCCCCAACCTATTTCCTTTGGCAAAGTAGAAGCGTGGCTGAATATGTCTGTCATTTGGCCATGTCTATGTGCAGAGCAGTGCACGGTTTCACATATCTCATGGGATATTTCTTTTTCACTCAACTGTATAAAGGAAATAGTGAAAAAATATATGTAGTATACCAGTTATGTTTTACTCCTTATGAAAAAGGCTGTCCACACTTTACTGTGAATTACTTTTTTAAGTGCATAATGCTGACCTGCTTTTGCCTTATTGCTCTAAAAAAATCATCTTAGCTAACTTTGTTTGCACCAATGTTAGTCCACCTTGTTGAACTTTATTATAAAATGAAAATACTTTATAAAGTACAATAACTACAATTTTAACATTGGTAATAAGCAACATTATTCCACATTTAATTTTGGTAATAAGCAAAATTATTCCAAATGTAGTTTTAGTTGAACACATTCGTCTTTCCATAAAAAGCAAAATCTGAGATGTAAAACTCAAAAACACCCATGGAGCCGTGGTCTTTACAGTACGACACAGACGGTTGGATTTTACGATGCTTTACAAAATGAGCCTGGTAGGTGTAATCCCCCCCCCCCCCCCCAAATAAAAGGTCACTGCTTATTTAAAAATGAGACCAGGAGTAGATTTTTCCCAAACCTTCACCTTTAGGTCATGTTTAGTCCAGTTTTAGTTGGACCTGTGTTAAATTAATAAATAATCACCTGCTTTGGTAGATGGAATTGAAACAAAAAATAAGGGTTCATATTCTCACTTTATGTGAACTTGTGGTCTTGAATATCATGATATCACCTAACGTTCTTTGTCTGATTCATAGCTAGAAGGGTAGTTTTTAAACTTAAATAAAACAACCTGACTTTTTTCTCATCTGACTAGAGATGAGATGTTCTTGAATTTGGATGCTTGTCAAGCTTGCACCCAACCCTCTTCTGAAGTGCATATACACCAATCACAACTGCTGCACGCCTCCTCTTGTCCATCTCAGTGGTGTAGCAAAGGTAGAGCGTTTGTGTCTGTTCTGAAAAAAAAAAGAGAAAAACAAAAACGACTGTTTTTAACCTTTATTTATACAAGCTAGTCTCTTGTAAATGAGTCCTTGTAGCTCACTCCGACTACCCTGCATTAATAAAGCTTGAAAACCGACAGCTGCAAGCCATCGTTTTTGTTTTTCTCATTTTTTAAAACCGAACAGATGCACAAATGCTCCACCTTTGCTACGTCATCGAAATGAACAAGAACAGGCAAAGAGGAGTCGAGCAGCAGTTGTGATTGGCATATGCACTTCAGAAGGTGTGTGTGTGTGTGTGGGGGGGGGGGGGGGGGCCCGCGGGAGGGGCAAGGTTGCCACAGACCAGCTTGTCTATGGCATTAGGTACGGTAGTACATAGTGACGTTTAATGCGCCACTGGCCGTACCGTGTAACTAGCAAAACAATAAGACTAGATCTTTTCAATGGTTCTTTGAAAGAAACAGATCCATGAGGTTGTTAAGGCAAAATCTCACTTTTGAAATAAATAAATAAATAAATAAATAAATAAATAAATACTGTAAATAAATAATAAAACTTGAAAATTAACTTTAAATACTGATAATGTATCCATCCATCCATCCATCCATCCATCCATCCATCCACCCATTTCTTCTGCTTTTTCTTCTGCTTATCTGGGGTTGGGTCGCGGGGGCAGCAGCCTAAGGAGGCCCAGACTTCCCTCTCTCCAGCCATTTGGACCAGCTCCTCCAGGGGAATCCCAAGGTGTTCCCAGGCCAGCTGAGAAACATACCGGTAGTCCCTTCAATGTGTCCTGGGTCTTCCTCTTGGTCTCCTCCCGGTGGGACGTGTCCAGAACACCTCACCAGGGAGGCGTTCAGGAGGCTCAATGAGATTAACCTGCCTAAATAAAGGTTGAATGAATCCTAACCAGATGCCCAAACAGCTCAACTGGCTCCTCTCGAGGCGGAGAAGCAGTGGCTCCACTGAGTCCCTCCCAGATGACAGAGCTTCTCACCCTATCTCTAAAGGAAAGCCCAGACACCCTGCGGAGAAATCTAATTTTGGCCACTTGTATCCGTGATCTCGTTCTTTCGGTCACAACCCAAAGCTCATGATCATAGATAGATGAGGGTAGGAACGTAGATCGACCAGTAAATAGAGAGCTTCGCCTTTTGACTCAGCTCTCTCTTCACCACGACAATAATTTTACAAATGCATTTTTACCAAATCAAGTGTACCACTAAGCATCAAACCTATTTATACCTTTGCATTAGGGATGCACGATATTGGATTTTTGGCCGATAACCGATATGCCGATACTGATATTTTATATTTGTTCCTTTGTCAGAACATAGCCCTCTTATTTAGGCTTATTTGCTACAAAAATTTTGCAACAGCTGTAAGAGCTGGTGACATATATTCAGTAACAGCCATATGATATGCACAGCACTTTAACTCATATTACATGAAAAGTTTTAAATGTTATTTAGTAGCATTAGTCACATGTGATGCTGTTTTACTTGTGGAGACTTGTTCCAGGTTCCTAGCTGCAGCACAGGAACCTCTGCACTCCTGTGCATGAAGGACAGCCTTTTTAAGTTCAAAGTTTTTTGTCTATCCATTGTGCCGTAAGACTAATCATGCTAACGGGCCTCACAATATCCAAATGTCTGTGTTAAAACTCACCCAACAAGTCATGCTATTGACTATTAGCTTCTCAATGACGTCAGAAATTGCTTGTAACTCAGGTAACGTTCTGTTGGAAAAATATCTCAGACTGCAGACGATGTAGCGAGGCTCAACGTAGTCCATAAATCTTCGGAATCCGACATCCTCACCAACGAAAAATAAAACTTCCACACTGCCGACAGTTTGAATTTGGGTATGGCGCACATGACGTCATTGCGTTGCGCTGCCACTGCAACGCCATCACATTGTGCTGCCGATGCGGGCAAAAGCAGCGCTTTTTATACTGGCGTTATTTTAATGGAATGGCCCATGTCCAGTATTGAAATTTAACGTTTATATCAGCCGATACCGATACCATGCTGATAATATCGTGCATCCTTACTTTGCATTTCACCCGTATAGTTTGATTTTACATGGCAGCGGCACACTCCAAGCTGAAGTGTACATGTAAGATGAAGTCAACATTATGGCGCTTCCTTCAAACAACTCACAATCCTCAGATGATACAGTTTTTTAACAAAGTGAGCTACTGTTATGTTCTCTACATGAAGCTCTTGAGAGATGTTCATGCAGCACCCTCCCACACCTGCCTGGGACAGGCCTTCCTACACTTGCCTCTCCTCTTCCTCCTCCCACTAGCAGCAGGGCAGGTGGTAATTAATTTCCAGATTTTAACTGGGAGGCAAAACGTTAGTGTCCTGAGACTGAGGAACGTGCCACCAGTGTACATTTGGGATTCAAGGGATTGGGATAATTAGCCCTCGGAAGAGTGGGCTAACAGATGGATAGAGGAAATGGTGGCACTTCATGGCCTGGGAGCCTGATATCCCCTATTTTTTCTTCTGGAAGCCAAAGAAGCTGTAAACAATGGTTTTCTAAGAAAGAAAGGAAAATCTTAGCAGAAACAGCTGAATAATTGTGCCTCAGGATAACACTCCTTTTTACAGCTCACATAGTTCTGGGAACAATTTCAAACTGGGGTCCCTATGTGATGTGAATGCCTGCTAAAAACTGCATTTCTGTTTATGGACACAAATGTACGCCTGTTCATTTTTTTCAAAATGGTTGCCTGCTAATGTGTGTGATGGCTGTGCAGGGTGTTTTGACAGAAGCTACGCTCTCTGCCCCACTCAGCCTGCAGAATCCCTCAGTCACTAAATGAAAAAGAGAGTGGACTTGTTGCAAGTCACTGATGCAGAAAACAGATTAACTCAGCTGGGCCACGCTTGCCCAATATCATGTTCAATGCAAGCAACACCTCAAGTGGGCATAAAGACACAGAGGGAGAGATGAAGAGGGGTGGAGAAGAGCGAAGTTGATGCTGTATTGTTTGGCAGCATATACATCAGAATACTCCAAAACAAGACTTTGCAATATCCATTTGTGTAGTCTATAAGCCTTTTATAGAGTCTGATTTATTTATGTATTTAGTTTTTGATGGTATTTAATCAGTAAAAGTTGCTTGGCAGACAGAAGCAAAGAAGAAGCAATGGGGGGAAAATGCACACTATAAAGAATGCTCATCAATAGATGGACTCATTTATAAAGAAAAAAAAAAGCCAAATGTTTATTTTGCTGACTGTCACAAAACCCAACCCAATCATTTGAATTTGATTTACATTGTTCTGATCTGTGTAATTATTTGCCAACAAATGATTAAATATTTGTATTCACATGACAGCTTTTGGTTGAGGAGAGTAGAAATGATGATGGGAGTGATGGAGTGATTGATTCCACAGCCACATTAAAAAAATAAAAAAATCTCCTTAATGCTTGGATAGTTGATACAACATACAAAGCTTGCAACTCAGGCAGTGGTGCTGTTCAATGTCCAGGTAATTGGTTTTCCTTGGTTTGCCCAGACAATTTTCAGCTGACTTATCGTACAACTCAGGATAAGCCAACACTGCTAAAATGGCTTCTCTTTCATTTTGCCGGTTACTCAGCTGACGATCGGTGACCATGTGACTATTTGTATGAAAGGTAGCGACGATGACAAAGCCAGCACCTTTCAGAAGCGTTCAAAGATTTCTATCTGGAAAAGTTCATAGTGTCTATACACACACACACACACACACATACACATGTAAGCACAAGTGGAAGTGGTCTGCAAATGTTGCTGCGAGCTGTGCCTTTTCTCTTGGCAGTCACATGCAGCTGCATATGTTCACCTCTCATGGGGAACAGTTGAAATATGACGCTGGCGCACAGGTAAAAAAAAAAAAAAACAACACATGTGGACACTTGGCCTATTCTTTCCACATGGGCAAGCACACACACATGTAGCAAAACATACAAATTCAGATTTAAAATAATTCTCAATCTGTTTGTAATACATTGGAGTCTTGTAGAACCTATAGCGGTTGGGTTGCCAAGTTTTTTTTTTGTTTTTTTTTCATTTAGAGCCTCATTGCAATTTATGTACAGTATTAATTTAGTATCTATCAAGTATAATAATAATAATGTCACCAGCTGTATGTTGCCATACAATGACAAAATTAGTCTCTGCATTTAACCCATCCACCACCAGGTGGTGCAGTGGGCAGCTATTGAAGGCACCTGGGGGGCAATTTGGAGATGAGGTGTGCTGCCCAGAGACACCACAAGGTATGCAGTGACCGGGGATTGAACCTGGGACTTTTGGGTCCCTAGCTGGCTGCCCTGCCTCTACACCATCTTGGCCCCAGTATGACCCATTTCACTTGTACATTTTTAATTTTCAATCTTAAGTTAAAACATGGGGGCATGGAGGTTCTGGTTGAGCTCTGTCCTCTTAGCAAGAAGGTTGCAGGATTGAATCCCAGCTGCCATTCTGGGTGGAGTTTGTATGTTCTTTCTGTACATGCATGCATTTTCTTTAGGTTCTCTAGTTTCCTTCCACAGACCAAAAACCTGAATAATACCTTCCTAGGTGTGAGAGTGAATTGTTGTTTGTCTCGTTTATCTCTGTGTCCCTGTGATGGACTGGATACATGCCCAGGGTGCAACCCCACGACCCAAAAGGGAAGAAGTGGTTAAAAAAAAAATGAATGGATGGAAATTAAAAGATCAAAGTGGAAAAATAATAACAACAACAACAAACAAAACAAAAAAAACCCTGCCTATTTATTGCATTTTTTTTTTTTTATCATTGGAAACTTATTATGTCTATACCTAAAATATGTAAGGTACATGTTTTCAGTATAGACTCTGTTGGTTTTTAATATATTTAAACATAACATGACCCCTTTTTAGGTTGAGGTGTCAACTAAAACCTTTCAATATGCGCGTTAATGTGAATATGTTGGGTCAAGTGACACTTAAGAATGTAGTTAAAACATGCTAATCTTACTATGAGAATATGTTTAATTGTTGTTCATTGCACTGCCCTTTATGTTCCATAGAAAACAAGGAATAATGACCTACACCGCCTTGTCTTTCCCTTTTTTTATTGTCCGCTTGCATATTGTAGCAGCACAAGTGACAACACTAATGTTACACGTCTCCCAACATGTGTATAGCCTAATGATTTCCATGGCTGGCTGACAGCTTTGGCCATGTCTTTTCACTCGGAGTGTGTTTCTGTGCTTTTCGCCGCCTCTCCCCATGAAAAGCACAGGGAAAACGAAGTGACAGTTAACTCCAGAGACTCCAGCGCTGTGGTGCAACATGTCTAAGGCTGGTATCTGACAGACCACCATGGTGGGGGCTGTAAATTGTGAAAAGGCTGAGGCAGCGGGGATGGGGGGCTGACAGTAAGAGAAGGGAGCTGAGAGTATGATGAAGGCTGTTGACAGGTAGACAGCAGGTGTGAGTAAAAAGGACAGTCTTGTGCCGATTTTTTTCAGTGGGGCGACATCAGTCAGTGTCTCTGATATAATTCCTTTTCAAAACCTTTGGCAACATATTTTTATAATGTTGCATTCAAGATACATGGATTCTGATTAGCGCTTTACTGCATAAAGCAATGCAACCATCTACTGTATCCATTCCACAAACGTACTTTGTGGAACTCCTTTAACTATTTTGAAAAAGGCAGCGGACGGAAAAACTGCTTTTGAGGTCAACTCATTGATGTGCTTCTGTTTCCATTCTGCGTAATTACACTTTCCTCTGGAGGTAACAGCCTCCCGTGAATTAATTCCTGCCTCATCTCAGTCTTAATCAAATTGACCTTTTAATTTTAGAGAAATTCTACCATTCTGCCATGACATGGATGTAAAATAACACTTGACTTGTAATCTTGGGAATGGGATGTTTGTTTTGAAAGAGATTAGATGGTTTGCCTCTGAATCAATCTCTCTTTGATATCATCTAACACAATACAGGACACGTAAAGAACTTATTGTAGAGTAAATGCTGATCCTAGCGGTATCTTAATTTTGTTTTATGCTCCCAGAGGCAAATAAAATCTGCTGTTGATGTCAGATTTCCTGCTATGGACTCACAATGGATATCGAGGCTAAATGTGGGTCACCAGAAGAAGACAGAGGTAGGAGCTGAGCAAGCTTAATTGCTTTGTAACTCTTAAGATTTGAAGTAAAAGGCAGATAGGGCGTCCTTTAGGTGTGCAATATGATAAAGTCAAACAAAAATACAGATAAAAGCGCCAACCCGAGACGTTATCAGGAAAAATGGCATGAGCACGATAACTTATTATCCCGTGTATCATACCAATCATAAATCTCGTCCGGAGAGTTTAGAAACATCTAGAACACATGCATCATTTCACATGCTCCAGTCTAAACTTAGCCATGTTCATCTTTTGGGAAATGCAAACAGACTGGTCCTTTGTCTCAACAACAGCACCTGGCAGACAGAGCAGCCCAGTAGAGTTTATGCTGCAAACCACGGCTTGAAAAAAAAGAATACTTGCGTCTAGATTACTTGGTAAGCAATCATTTAATTCTCCTTGTCACACTGAATTAGGATTAATTTGCAGGCAAATATTACAAAATGAATTATTGAGGAACTCATCTCCCAAGCCAAATTAATCTTGAGGATTGATGGCGTTGATGTAACCTGGGATCAGACGAACATATTTCATGAGCTACTGGTGCACTTTTGCATTCAAAAGGGCATTGCCAAATGATGACTTGATTTTGGCTAGTTGTCCCCATTTGGATTCCAGGTAATAAAACCAAACTGGAAACACTGGTTGAGCAGTAAACCAAAGTGTGATAGCCCAGTCCATCAGCTTTTTAATTAAGCGCCTTAACAGATTCTGAGAGTTGCTGAAACATTATGTTTCACATGAAATTAACAGTTTATTTTAGATTCATAAAGGGATTTTGTGGAATGTGTTTTATAGCGACACTTCCTGAACATTCGGGTTTATCGGTCAATAATGTATTTGCAATATTTATGTTGCTTCACAACTTGACTTCCTGCAGTCGGGAAGCCCTCTTTAGAAAAGGAATTGTAATATTCAAGCTTCTTCAAACCTCTTAATGCTTCTTGCTGAATACAAGTACTTCAAATGACAAAGTAGGTCCTTGACTTCATCCACTAACTGGCTTTATAGTATTTCTACTTTTACCTTTCAAATGTTGGAAATTAAAGCATCTAAACAGTTCTTTATGAAAATCCTCGAGAAAAATAGTGCATTTTAAAAATATTTCTTTTCTTTGTGATTGCTGGTCTTTTCTGCATGCGCGCTCTTGGTTCGCTTTAGGTCAGATGTTATGCTCGCTGTGGGCTTTTAATCACAGCACTCTTGAGATTTTTCAGGCAGGGTTTAGTAGTTGCCTCCTGGCATATGGCCTTCGTTTTACTGCGTTAGAGTGGTACAAGAAAAAAAATTTGCATACTGGACAGAGTCTCACAAAGTTTCAAGGGTGTCAGCAGCATAACCTAACAGCACAGAGTAACCTTCCACAGTAAACTCTGTTACATAGAAACATTTTCAGGCTGTTTTTCTTTAGCTCAAAATGTTCTTCGGGTTCTTGTCCTGAACTAAATGCACAAATGTCACTATGAAAAATATGAGTATTTTCAAGGTGATGAATGTTGAAAATGTTTGAACGAAAATGCATTTGCTTTACCTATGACCACAGTGTGTTAAAGACAAGTTAACCTATTTTTTTATCTTTCAAATTTGAATATAGGTTTGTCTTTGGTTCCCTAAAGTATACAAAAAAGGAGAAAAATCATGTTAGACCCAATGTGAGTGCAACCTCTTTAACACATACTGTACAAAGTATGATTGTTTTGATTCTTAACAGTTAATTATATAAAAATAAAAAAAAAATAAAAAATAAAAAAGACTGAGCACAATACTGTATTGGGAAAACGTGATTTAAAATCATGACCCCAAGTTGACATCAAACTATGAGCATTGAGGTAGCGACAATAAAATCAGCATGTGACGTTCATTTTTTTATTTTTATTTTTTTAACCATTTTCTTTGTTAAAGAAAAAAAAAATTTAAAAAAGCTACTGACCAGGTGGTTTTAGTTGGTAATGAACTTGCCAAATGTGAGTTTGTTGGCTACTTCACATTTTTGTTATTAATTCAGTCGGGCACCTTTCGTCACTCTCCTCATGGCCACTTTTTCTGCACAAAAATAAATAAATAAACAAATAAAGAAAGAAAAATGTGTTGCTTTTTCTCAGTGGGGCCAAGTTATTAAATTGCCTCTTTTTCAAAATAAATCTGCTAAATCTGCTGTCCAATGTAATATTTCAGCTGGGTATTGCATAGTGAAGAGGTTTTTATAGTGATATACATACACAAACACACTTTAAATATATATATAACAGTATACA